>PVIW01011815.1:0-35362 GCA_004026585.1 Noctilio leporinus | reverse complement strand
GCTAAAGAAAATATCAGCAAAATTCAAAGGGAACCAACTGTATGGGAAAACATAATTGCCAATGATACCTCAGACAAGGGTCTGATCTCCAAAATATACAAAGAACTAATGCGACTCAACACCAGGGAGACAGACAGCCCAATTAAAAAATGGACAAAGGACCTGAACAGACAACTCACTGAGGAAGATATACAAAGGGTCCAGAGGCATACGAAAGAACGCTCAACATCACTAGTCATCAGAGAGATGCAAATTAAAACTACAAGAAGATACCACCTCACACCTGTCAGAATGGCAATCATCAGCAAATCAACAAACAACAAGTGTTGGTGAGGATGCGGGGCAAAGGGAACCCTCGTGCACTGTTGGTGGGAATGTAGCCTGGTGCAGCCACTGTGGAAAACAGTATGGGGTTTCCTTAAAAAACTACAAATGGAACTGCCTTTTTATCCAGCAATTCCACTACTTGGACTATACCCAAAGAATCCTGAAACACCAATTCATAAGAACCTATGCACACCTATGTTCATAGTGGCACTATTGACAATAGCCAAGTGCTGGAAACAGCCTAAGTGCCCATCAGTGGATGATTGAATCAAAAAGCTTTGGTCCATTTACACAATGGAATTCTATATAGCAGAAAGAAAGAAGGAACTGGTACCCTTTGCAACAACATGGATGGAACTGGAGAGTATTATGCTTAGTGAAATAAGCCAGTCAGTGAAGGACAAATATCATATGATCTCACCCATTACGGGACAATAATGAACAAAACTAACAACAAGCAAAACAGAACCAAGTATATGAATACAAGGAATAGGCCTTCAGTGGTCAGGGGGAACGGGGTTGGGGGGAGGGGGAGGGGGGAGGCAGAGGCAAGAAAGGGGAGCAGCTTAGACAAGAACCTAGTATAAAGGAACCATGGACATGGACACCAGTTGGGATTGACTTTGGGGGGAATGGGTGGGTGGGGAGGGGGACAGAGGGGAGCAAAAAGGGGATGGATGTAATACAACAACAATAAAATTAAAAAAAAAATTTCTGCTGTTTGACTTTGGAAGCACCCTTATGCATGCTCTAAACACCACATCTTTTGATTTAATCATCCTCTCTTGTACTTGATTTAACTTTATGGTGTTTTATAAGTTTAGTGTAGGGTGTTTATAACATCTACAGTGGTGTACACTATTGCCCTGGGCCTTCACATTCACTCACCATTAACTCACTGAATTACCCAGAAACTTTCAATCCTGCAAGCTCCATTCATGGTAAATACTTTATACAACAACGGTTTTTTATCTTTTAAATCATATTTTCACTGTAATTTTTCTATGTTTAGATATATTCAGATATACAAAAATGCTAACCACTATGTTACATTAGACTACAGTATTCATTCAATATAGTAGCATGCTGTAATAGGTTTAATCTAGGAGCAATAGGTTCTACCCAATAGCCCAGGTATATAATAATATATATGTTTGTGTAATTCAACTCTTTAATGTTTGCAGAATGGCAAAATTGTCTTAATAATTCATTTCTCATAATGTACCAGTGTTATTAAATGGTGCATGACTCTTAACTTTCAGCCGCAGAATTTCTGTTTAATTCCTTTTATAATATTTGTCTCTTTTTTGATATTCTCTACTTGTTGAGACATTGTTCTTATGATGTCCTTTGATTCTTTGTCCATGATATTTTTTTAGTTTTTTGAGCATATCTAAGGCAAATGATTTAAAATCTTTTTCTAAAGATGCTCAACATCAATAATAATCAGGCAAAGATAAGCCAAAACCACAATGAGATATTGTCTCATACCTTTTAGAATGGGTATCATCAAAAAAGAGAGAAGCCCTGGCTGATGGCTCAGTGGATAGGCACTGGCCTGAGAACCCAAAGGTCACTGTTTTGATTCCCCAGTCAGGCCACATAACCAGGTTGCAAGCCAGGTCTCCAGCCAGGTCTGTAGCTGGAGGCAGATGAAAGGCAACCATACATTGATGTTTCTGTCCCTGTCTGCCTCCCTCCCTTCCCCTCTCTCTAAAAACAATAAATAAAATCTTTTTTAAAAAGGAGAGAGAGAGATACATGTGAAGAAAAAGGAATCCTTGTACACTGTTGATGGGACTATAAATTGGTAAACTCACCTGGGAAAATGGTATGGATATTCCTCAAAAAATAATAATAGAATTACTACATTACTTATAGTTATTTATCTGAAGAAGAAAACCCTCTCACTCAAAGGGATATATGCAATCTCATGTTCATTGCAGCATTATTTACAATGAATAGCAGACATGGAAGCAGGGGAGTGACATCAGCATCTTGGCAGATTGAGAAGGTCCTTGGTTTCTCACTTTAAAGTTAACTCAACAAAGGATTCCCTTCTTAGCACACAAATATGTCTGAGAGATCTATGCATCTTTTTATCTAAAGCTTAGAATATGGGAATGAGCAGGGGAAGCAGCAGGGGTAAGGACAGACATAGGTGGCAGACACCAGTCAATGCCTGCTGTGGCCCCAGTTGATTGTACAGGAGTCAGGATGCAGCCCTCAATGGTGGCCCAAACTGCCAGGGCCAGCGGGCGGGGGGGGGGGGGGGGGGGGGGGGGGGGGGGGGGGGGGGGGGAAAGGGGGAGGAGCAGGTGAAAAAGCAACTTTCAACCTGAGCAACTAGTGTCTATTGAAGCTGACCTCAGTGACAAGGACAGAGACATGACATGGCAATGTGGCAGCTGCCCTTAGTGGAGAGAAGGCAAAGCCACAGATGAGTGAACATACCTCCCTTTATACTCTTGGTACTCACAGCCCCTGCTGAAGGGATAGAGGTGGGGTTATACACTTGTAGTCCACACTTGGCAGCCCAGAGAGCCAGAGGGCAGAATAACATTTTGGCCTGAATGTCCAGAACCTGTTGTGGCTAAACCCCATGACAAGGTAAAGACTGGGCTCACAGCATGGCAGGTAACATTACTGGAGAGAAGACAAAGTCACAGATGTACAAACCCATCTACCCTCACTCTCCCAGCAACCCTGGACTCCAGGTGGTGTGGTAGCAGTAGAGGTGCTTGGTTGCCCACTCTCAGCAGCCTGAAAGACCAAAGGGGCCAAAACAAAATTCCTGAGTAAGTAACCAGCACGAACTACTGCTAAACACAGGTGGAGCTGCAGCAGCAAAATAGATACCATTACTAGCAGAAGGCAAAGTTGCAGACTAACAAACCCACCTCCTCCACCCACCCCTCCCCCATGCATCACATAGGACCAGTAGAGGCAACAGAGAGTCCTCTGATGGCACAGCTCAGCTGGCAGCTTTCTGTTACAAGGAGGCAACAACAAGTACTCACAGGCATACCACATTCCAACACAGGGATGGTGCCCTCAAACTGATGCACCTTGGTCGTAGATGATATATCCACTTCCTACTTCCTTGGGAATGCAGGGCACTTTCCATGGCTCAGGCTTCACCACCTCACAGAGCTCCCAGAAGTCTCAGTAGTAAGGGAGGGTAAGAAAAAATGAAAACTTTCACTATAGCACCACCTACTGGAAAACAAAAGAATAACCTGCTGAATTGTTTAAAGTAAAACAGTACCTTAAAAAGAAGAATTCAGCCCCTGGCTGGTAGCACAGTGGATAAGGCGCCGGACTGCGAACCCAAAGGTCGCAGGTTCGATTCCCCAGCCAGGGCACATAACCAGGTTGCAAACCAGGTCTCCAGTCAGGTCTGTGCCTGGAGGCAGGTGAAATGCAACCATACATTGATGTCTCTCTCCCTCTCTGCCTCTCTCCCTTCCCCTCTCTCCCTTCCCCTCTCTTTGTAAACAATACATAATTAAAAAAAAAAAAAAGAAGAAGAAGAGTTCAGTACCTCAAATGCCAGGCAGAGATACTATCAATTATCATGAAAAACCAAGGTGACATAGCAGGTAAGAAAGAAAACAAAGATTTACAAAAACCAAACTCAGAAACAAGGAAGATAGTAATATAAATGATAGAAAATTCAAGACTTCAGTTTACAAAATATTCAACAAGATACAAGAAAACTCAGAAAGACAGTTCAGTGAGCTCAGGAATTAAAACAATAAACAAAAGGAATACTTTCTCAAAGAGACTGAAACTATATTAAAATCCTGGGGCTGAAGAACTCAATAAATGAGATGAAGAATAAGTTAGAGAGCATGGGGAACAGAGCAGACCAGATTGAAGAAAGACTTGGTAAGCTCCAAAAGAGAAATCTATATATTTCTCAGTGGAAGAAGGAAACAGTTGAGAGTTAAAAAAGATGAAAGAAGTATATGAAAACTAACTGATTTCATTGCAAAGAACAATATAAGAATGACGGGTGTATCAGAAAAAGTGAGGAAGAATGGAACATAAAGCCCATTCAAACAAATAATCAGTGAGAACTTTCCAAACCTCTGGAAAGAGTTAGGACCTTGAATTCAATACCTAATTATCTCAATGCACAAAAGACCTTCTGAAGACACATTATATAAAAACTGTCAAGAATTAATGACAAAAAAAAAGTGTTCTCAAGGCAGTAGGGGAAAAAAAAAGACTGTAACCTCAAAAAGAGACCCCATTTCAGCTGGTAGTGGAATGAAATATTCAAATTATTGAAAAAATAAAACCATCAATCAAGAATACTACATCCAACAAAAATTGTCTGTTAGCTATGAAGAAAAAAATAAAAATCTTTTCCAGACAAAAACTGAATTTACCATTAAAACTCACATTACAAAAAAAAAAAAAAAATGTTGAAAAGAACTCTCTTACACCTGAAGCAAAGTGGTAAAAGTATACAAAACTTTGAATAAGATGAGAGACAGAAGCAAGAAATTGCAACTTTATTTCAGAATAGGGTAATAAATACTTAATTGTAACATACATGTTAAAGGGGGAAATAATTTTTACAGACTCTAAGTTCTGCAACTTGGAAACCCACAGAACATAAGAAGGCATAATACAATTTGTGTCAATAAAAACACTTAGGGTGAAAAAAGACTAAACTTGCATAGGTGAGTAAAGATAAGATATAATCAGAAGCAGAAGGACAATATAATCTATAAAGTGTTTTTATGTAAATCTAATGGTAACCATATCACAAAAATACTAGAATTGTGACATATAAGATAAAAATAGGAAACACATTCATAGACAACCATTGAACTAAAATAGCAGACAGAGGCTGGAGATTGGAAGCTGGAAGCAGTTGTGAGGAGAGAGATGGATGGCACAATGTGACACTGCAGTAGGTTGAAAATTTGATGACTCTGAATTTGGATAACAACCCAAAGTCCATTACTATTCTAGATGAAAGAAAGACTTCTGGGAAACTCCAAACCTTCTAACCCTTCACAAAAAGCAAATGAAAAGATTGATTTATCGCAGGATAATGATGTTTCTGAAAATAATGATGTTATGTTGATTTCTGTGGAAAATTCTAGTTTGAGAACACCAATTACATAAAATCTAACAGGTTCTAGAAAAATTACATTAGAAAATTCTAATAATTCACCTAATGCTGATACTGAAGTTATGACTGTAAAAGAAAAGAAACTTGATTCTGTGATCTACCTGATGAAAGAAGGCCTTTCAAACTGCAACACAGGAGCAGCTAAATAACAGTAGATGAGACATAATAGAGCAGGTGTCTCTCAATCAGCCAGCTGGAGAGAAAAACTCATCAAAGAGGAACACATATGCCAAATCCAAAATACAACCAGACAGCCCAAATGAATGACATAAAGGGCAGCCCAAGAGTAGCAAGTTGAGGAAATCTAGAAGACTGCACCACTAAGTCCCATAAATCTCCTACCATAGAAGGGCACTCCATGAACACAGGAAGTCATAGCAGATTAATCTAAGAAACAAAAACAAGCAAGAAGAGACACCTAAAGTTGGGAGAAAAAGAATAGTCCTTCACCAAATGAAAGGAGAAATCCCAAGTGAAATAGAAACATGCAAACTATCAGACATGAAA
Source organism: Noctilio leporinus (assembly GCA_004026585.1). Lineage (NCBI taxonomy): Eukaryota > Metazoa > Chordata > Mammalia > Chiroptera > Noctilionidae > Noctilio > Noctilio leporinus. The sequence continues at coordinate 29,376 of PVIW01011815.1, read as the reverse complement.
TTTAAAACAATGGTTATAAAAAAGCTCAATGGGCTCAATAAGCACAAAGAAAACTACAAAGAGCTCCAGGGAAACTACAAGGAACTTCCTGAAAACTATACCAGCATTAAAGAGGAGATAGAGACCATCAAAAAGAACCAAGAGGATATAACAAATACAATTTCTGAACTTAAGAACACAATAGAAGGAATCAAAAGCAGGTTAGAGGAAGCAGAGGAGCAGATCAGTGAATTGGAGGACAATTGTGGGGGAAAATACCAAGACAGTGCAATAAAATGAAAAAGACCAAAAAAGAATAAAGAGGTGTTAAGAAAGCTGAAGGACAACATGAAACTCAATAATATCCATATCATAGGGGTACCTGAAAGACAGGAAGAGGAACAAGGAATAAAAACCTGTTTGAAAAAGTAATGACAGGCCCTGGCTGGTGTGGCTCAGTAGATTGAGCACCAGTCTGTGAACCAAAGGGTCACCAGTTCAATTTCCAGTCAGGGCACATGCCTAGGTTGTGGGCTGGGTCTCCATTTGGGGGCACATAAGAGGCAACCACACATTGATATTTCTCTCGCTTTCTTCCTCCCTCCTTTCTCCTCTCTCTAAAAATAATAAATAAATCTTTTTTAAAAAAATGACAGAAAACTTCCCAAATTTGATAAGAAAAAGAAATGTCCAAGTCCAACAAATGGACATGGGGAAAAAAAGCTGGGTGACAGTACTCATATCAGACAAAATAGACTTCACAACAAAGGCCATGAAATGAGACAAAGGAGAGCATTTCATAAACTTAATGGAAAAATCCATCAAGAAGACATAACCCTTGTAAACTTATATAGGGGCACTAAATTATATAAGAAAAATCTTGCAGGACTACAAGGAGGATATAGACAATAACACACTCATAGTAGGGGATTTTAATACCCCACTGTCAACAATAGACAGATCTTCCAAGCAAAGAAACACAAAAGATATTATGGAATTGAACAATACTGTAGATGAAATGGACTTAACTGACAACATATAGAACTTTTCACCCCAAGGAAGCAAAACACACTTTCTTTTCAAGTGCACACAGAACATTCTGAAGATAGTCCATATGTAAGGACACAAAACAAGATTCCCCAAATTTAAAAAAATTAAAATTATATCAAGCATCTTCTCAGATGATAATGGCTTGGAATTAGAAACCAACCCCAAGAAACAAATCCCAAAACATTGAAATTCATGGAGCATGAATAACACACTATTGATAATAATTGGGTTCACAATGAGATCAAGGAAGAAATCAAGAAGTTTCCAGAAACAAAGAAAAATGAACACACAATAGCTCAAAATCTATGGGAAACAGCGAAGACAGTCCTGAGAGGAACTTCATAGCAATACAGGCCTACATAAAAAGGTAAGAAGAACCTCATATACTCAACCTAACCCTTCAGCTACAACAATAAATATAGCAACAAAAAACAAAGCCCAGAGCAAGTAGAGGAAGGAAATAAGATCTGAGCAGAATTAAATGACATAGAGACTGAAAGTACAATTCAAAGGATCAATAAATCCAGAATATGGTTCTCTGAAAAAAAAAATAAACAAAATCAACAAGCCTTAACTAGACTCATCAAGAAAAAAAGAGGACCAAAATAAACAAAATCAGAAATGACAATGAAGTCAAAACTCATATCACAGAAATACAAAGAATTGTAAGAAATCACTATGAACAATGATATGACAAAAAAATTGACAACCTGAATGAAATGGACAAATTTCTGGACATTCATAATCTCCCAAAATGGAATCAAGAAGAAGCAGAAAGCCTGAATAGACTAATGACAACTAGTGAAATTGAAGCAGTAATCAAAACCCTCCCAGCACACAAAAGCCCTGGACCAGATGGATACACAGGTGAATTTTACTAAACATTTAGAGAAGAACTAACTCCTATCCTTCTCAACCTATTCAAAAAAAATCCAAGGAGAGAGAAGACTCCCAAACTCTTTCTCTGAGGCCAGTATTATGCTAATCACAAAACCTGGTCAAGACACAACTAAGGGGGAAAAAAAAAAACTACAAGCCAATATTGCTGATGAATATAGATGCCAAAATTCTCAACAAAATATTGCTAACAAGATCCAGCCACATATTAAAAAGATCGTACACCATGATCAAGTGGGTTTCATCCTAAGAATGGAATGATGGTACAATATTTGCAAATCAATAAATGTAATATACCACATAAACAAAATGAAAGACAAAATCCATATGATCATATCAATAGATGCCAAAAAAAAAAAAAAAAAGCATTTGATAAAGTATAGCACCCATTTATGATAAAAATGCTCAGCAAGATAGGAATAGAGAGAGCATAACTCAACATAATAAAGGCCATTTATGAGAAACCTTCAGCCAACATCATATTCAATGGGCAAAAACTGAAAGCCTTTCCCTTAAGATCAGAAACAAGACAAGGCTGTCTACTCTATCCACTTCTATTCAACATAGTTTTGGAAGTTCTAATCACAACAATCAGACAAGAAAAAAGAATCAAAGACGTTCAAATTGGAAAGGAGGAAGTAAAACTGTCATTATTTGCAGATGACATGATAGTGTACATAGAAAATCCTATAGACTCCACAAAAAAACTATCCAATCTAATAAGTGAATTTGGCAAAGTAGCTGGATACAAAGTCAATATTCAGAAATTGGAGGCATTTTTGTATATCAACAAGGAAATATCAGAGAAAAAGCTAGAAAACAAATTCCATTTACTATAGAACAAGAAAAATAAAGTACCTAGGAATAAATTTAACCAAGGAAATAAAAGATCTGGACTCAGAAAACTACAGAACACTGAAGAAAGAAATTAAGGAAGATACAAAAAAATGGAAAGATATACCTTGTTCATCAATGGGAAGAACTAACATCACAAAAATGTCCATACTATCCAAAGCCATCTATAGATTCTATGCAATCCTTAATAAAATACCAATATCATATTTTGCAGACTTAGATAAAAAATACTTTTAAAAATTATATAGAGCCTAAAATGACCCTAAATAGCTACAACAATCTTTTTTTTTTAATTTTATTGTTGTTGTATTACATCCATCCCTCTGTTCCCCTCCCCACCCACCCATTCCCTCCAAAGTCAATCCCACCTGTTGTCTATGTCCATGGTTCCTTTATACTAGGTTCTTGTCTAAACTGTTCCCCTTCCTTGCCTCTGCCTCTCCCCTCCCCCTAACCCCCTTTCCCCTGACCACTGAGAAACACCAATTCATAAGAATCTATGCACCCCTATGTTCAAAGCAGCACTATTTACAATAGCCAAGTGCTGTAAACAGCCTAAGTGCCCATCAGTGGAGGATTGGATCAAAAAACTTTGGTATATTTACACAATGGAATATTATACAGCAGAAAGAAAGAAGGAACTCCTACTCTTTGCAACAACAAAGAGAACTGGAACTGGAGTTTGGAACTGGAGAGTATTACGCTTAGTGAAATAAGCCAGTCAGTGAAGGACAAATTCCATACGATCTCACCCATTACAGGACAATAATAAACAAAACTAACAACAAGCAAAACAGAACCAAATATATGAATACAACAATCTTGAGAAAGAAGAACAAAGTAGGAGGAATCACAATACCAAATATCAAGTTATGTTACAAAGCCATAGTAATTAAAACAGTCTGGTACTGGCACAAGAACAGATAAACAGATCAATGGAACAGAATAGAGAGCCCAGAAATAAACCCAGCACTTTATAGGCAAATAATATTTGACAAAGGAAGAAAGAACATAAAATTGAGTGCAAATAGCCCATTCAACATATGCTGTTGGAAGAACTGGACAGGCACATGTAAAAAAAAAAAAAAAAGAACTAGACCACCGACTTACACCATACACCAGAATAAACTGAAGATGAATAAAAGACTATGCTACCATAAAAGCCCTAGAGGGAAACATAGGCAGAAAAAATGCAGATATCTCATGCATCAATATTTTCATTGATATCTCTCCCAGGGCAAGGGAAATAAGAGAAGAAATAAACAAAGAGTACTTTATCAAGCTGAAATGTTTCTGCTCAGCTAAAGAAAACATCAGCAAAATGAAAAAGGAACCCACCATATAAGAAAATATATTTGCCAATGACACCTCAGACAGGGTTTGAGCTCCAAAATATATAATGTACATATACGACTCTACACCAAGGAGACAGACAGCCCAATTAAAAAAATGGGCAAAGGACCTGAATGGACACTTCTCCAAGGACATATAAAGGGCTCATAGGCATATGAATGTTCAACATCTCTAGCCATCAGAGAGAAGCAAATTAAAACCACAATGAGATACCATCTCATACCTGTCAGAATGGCCATCATCATCAAATCAGCAAACAACAAGGGCTGGCAAGGATGTGGAGAAAAGGGAACCATGGTGCACTTCTGGTGGGAATGCAGACTGGTGCAGTCACTATGGGAAAGTATGGAATTTCCTCACAAAAGTAAAAACGGAACTGCCTCTTGACCCAGTGATTCCATTGCTAGGATTATACCCAAAGAATCCTGAAACACCAATTCAGAAGAACCTGTGCATTCCTGTGTTCATAGCAGCACTATTTACAATAGCCAATTGCTGGAAACAGCCTAAGTGCCCTTCAGTGGATGAATGGGTAAAGAACTGCAGTATATTTACACAATAGAGTTGAATGCAGCAGAAAGAAAGAGGGAATTCCCTTCCTTCTGTTGCCTTTCTGTTGATTTTTGCAACAACATGGATAGAACTGGAAAGTATTATGCTTAGTGAAATAAGCCAAGCAGAAAAGAAAAATACCATATGATCTTGCTTAATACAGGAGACTAATGAACAAAACAAACAGATGAGCAGAGTGGAACCAGAGAGACATTTACAAATAAAAGGAGCAGAATGACGGTGACTAGGGGGGAGGGGGAAAAAGTGGATGAGGGATTTAGTCAAGGAGTTCGTGTGAAGGACCCAGGACCTGGACAACTAGATGGGGATTGCTTTCATGGGAGGAGTGGGGAGGGTGAGGCTGGGGAGAGCAATGGGGAAAAATGAAACAACTGTAATACAAGAATAAAGAATATTTTTTAAAATGTCAGACAGAAACACAAAGAAAAAAACACTAGAGCTACAGAAAAACCAGAACACATAAGATAAATGCTATTAAAAGTCCTCATATATCAATAATCATTCTAAATGTAAGTGGAATAAACTCACCTTTTAAAAGGTACAGAGTAGTGAGATAAATTTATAAATAAGATCCAACTATATGTCACCTTTAGGAGATCCATATCAGCTATAAAAACAAACATAGCCTCAAAGTGAAAGGGTGGAAGGTTACTCCAAGCAAATGGCACCCAGAGATGAGCAGATGTACCCATACTTATGACAGACAAAGTATTGGGTTGGCTAAGAGGGGGCATTACATTTTTCTGTACAATGACTTAGTTATCTTTAACATTGTCCCAAACAATTTTGTTAGATTGTTTTGTGACAGCATCATATCAGTATGCACTTAAAAATTTATCAAAATTGATGAACTTTTGTGCAGCCATTTTAACATTAAGGATGGAAGAAGACATTCAACATTTTTGGCCTATTATGCTTTATTATTTCAAGAAAGATAAAAACTCAACTGAAATGCAATATGAAAGATCTGTGCAGTGTATGGAGAAAGTGCTGATCTAACATATCAAAACTGGTTTACAAAGTTTCTTGGTACTATTGCCATTTTGGCCAAATAATTATTTGCCATGGGGCTGTCTTCTACATTGGAAAAGGTTTAGCAGCATCCTTGACCTCTCCCCAGTAGAAACCAATTGCAGGAGAGAGCTGACATACTCAAAATGTCCAAATCAATAAATTTATTGGTGAAAATTAACAATATGTCTCTTATTTTACAGAAAAAAATGTAACATCTTTTGGTTAGCCTAATAGATTTCAAGATAAAAATAGTAAAAAGAGACAAAAATTTATCAAAATATAATCATTCAGAGAATCAAAATGGCAGAGGAGTAAGTGGGGCTACACCAATCTCCTCCCAGGATTAATCTGGAATTACAATTTAATTGGGAGAAATCACCCTGAATAACCAACAGAACACCAGCTGGAGAAAGTCTTACAACTACTGACAGAAGAGGCCACTTCATTGCAGCATGACTGGTAAGTATGGAGATGCAAGAGAGCTCGCTGGGCTCTCACAGGCAGCAGCTGAAGGGGTGGAGAAACATCTCAGCAGCAGGGGGTTCCATCTGAGAAGGGTGGGTTCTAAACCTCCAACTGAGCTTCCCAGCCTATAGCAACAAACCTGAAAGTAAAACATCACCTGAAAGTAAAAAAGCAAAAAGCTGCCAGGTTCAGCCAGCTTGAAAGAGAAACATTCTTAAAGGGACCAAGCATGAAAATACACTGGCACCCACTTACCCTGGTCTACAGCAGAGGTAGGGCAGAGTGGGCTAGCGATGCTTAAGGAGAGTTTGAGGCAGTGGCTGTGAGGAGAGAAATGAAGGAGCAGCTGACAGGGTCCCAGTGCTGACCCATCCCCCATACAGCAGGCAGATCACTCTTCTCCAAGTGGCAGCAGCCTGAGGGGAATGGGTAACCCTACCCACAGGAATTAATCCGCCTACCCAGAAGTGCCTAAAACTAACAAATGATCGCAGATAAATTGGATCAAAGACTGAAGGACATAAACAAAGACAGTGGCTCTCTGGTGGTCTCCAACAGGCTGACTAGGCCCAGACTGGAACATGAGCTAATGTCACTGGGGTTGGATCCAGGAAGTAAAGAAAATGCTTTTCTACACTACAGAAGGTCATACCACAAAGTTGGGAAGTCAAAAAAGACCAATCTAAGAAGCAACAAGAAGAGTCATCTGAAATGGGGAGACAAAGAAACAAACCCTAATTGAAAGGAAAGGAGGAATCTCCAGAAAGAGAGCCAAACGAAATAGAGGCAAGCAAATGATCGGACATGGAATTCAAAATAATGATGATACAGAAACTCAATGAGCTCAGTGAGCTCAAAGAAAACTATAAACAATTCCAGGGGAACTATGAAGAACTCCAAGGAAGCTACAAGCTTACTGAAAACTACACCATCATTCAAAAAGGACATAGAAACTATCAGTAAGAGCCAGGAGGAAATGAATAATACAATTTCTGAATTGAAGAACACAGTAGAAGGAATCAAAAGGAGGCTAGAGGATCAGACCAGTGAACTGGAGAACAACATAGAAAAAAATTTCCAGATAGTGCAACAAAACAAAAAACAAGACTAAAAAATAATGAAGAGGTTTCAAAAGAGCTGCAAGACAACATAAAATGTAATAATATCCATATCACAGAAATACTAGAAGGAGAAGAGTAGCAAGGGATAGAAAACTTGTTTGAAAAGTAAAACTGAGAATCAAAGATGGCGACAGAGTAGAGAGCAGTGCTGATGGTGTTCTCGAGTACCAGAGCAGCTGGAGGATAGGATGGGGAGCACAAGATGTCTTCAGGTTCCTAAGAATTGGAGCGGTCAGCATTTGGACTCAGGGGAGCACAGCCCAGAGGCAGCAGAGACCTACAGGAGAGCAGCTGAGACAGTTGCAAACCAGACGCCAGTGGGCCTCTGGTGAGCCTATGTCTGCTCTGGGCAGTGGCGGCTCTACCCAGAGGGGCGTCTTTAACTGAAGCCAACTCTAGGCTCCCTGTCAACTAGAAATCTGAGCAGTGAAGTGTGGGCAGTGAGGGCAAATGCCAGAGGGAATGAGGAATTGAATTCCTGCAGGGAAGGGATGGTGTGAGAGCCTTGCTCCAGCAACAGGGAGAGGAAGCTCCTCACTGGGCTAGAGGCAGAGTAGAGACTTAGGGGAGCAGGAGCAGGGGAGCAGGGAAGTGCACCTGCCAGGGCAGTGAGAGGGCTAAAAACGGTGCTGTTGGGCCACTGGGGAAACAGCAGCTTGAAGCCCCTGCGAGGCGGGAGGCCCAGCCTTGCGCACCCACACAGGCTCCCAGGCTCCCACAGAAACTCCAAATTGCGAGCCAGGAAGTTGTAGCTGGGGCAACTGACCTGCCCACTGCCAACGACAAAGGCCGCACTGCAGACATGCTGGGAAGGGTGCATCACAGAGGTGGCACAAAGGACTCCTTGGAGAGCTGGTTGGCTTGGAGGACTGGCCCTCGCCCGGGGGAGCTGGGCAGTGTTGACAGACCCTGGGCACTGTTGCCAGACGGGGGCTGCCTCCTCTGGGAGCTACGGGGCCAGGGCCATTCATCACAGGAGCCAGCAAGGTTGCAGACCACGCTGCAGAGGTGCCAGGTGCACATCACAGGCAGGAACCTCTGCCAGGAGTTGGAGGGGGCACCCTGCGGACACCAGAACACCAGCAGCCCTAAAACACAGCTAGGCTACTGAAGGCCCAGCCTACCTGGGGACTGACACTCATACTCAGCCCTGACTGTGACAATCATAGGCCCTGCCACTCCAAGACCAGCTAGACTGTAAGACTGCAGAGACCTGACCAAGAAAAAGAGTCAGACTCAGGAAATGGATTGCTGCTAATCTCAAGCACCTGGGTTATACCGACAGCTACATGAACATCCCTAACATATCCTTTTCAAAAGTTACTTCTCACATATTTTTAATCCTCCCCCTATCTCAATCCACCTAAATACTCAAGACCCTCCCCCTACTCTTGATTTAAAGTCTACTTACTCTCTGGCAACAATGCATTCCCAGTCCTCAATCTAAGTATTCCTCCCCTCCCCAGCCACCTAATCCCTTTCTTTATTCTTTTCTTTATTCCTTTTTCTTTTTTTTTTTATCCTTTTTTTTTTTTTTTTTTTCTTTTTTCTTCCTGTTAAAGCCCACAGGTCCTGGCTCCACCTGGACGAATCAGAGATCATAAAGGGTGAACAGCCACCTAAATCCTTTCTTTCTTCTTCTTATTTTTTCTTTTTCTTGTTAGTTTTTCTCTTTTTTTTTTTTCCTTTTCTTTTTTTTTAATTTAAAAAAAATTTTTTTTCTCTGCAATAAGCCCACAGGTCCTGGCTCCACCTAGACCAATCAGGGATCATTAAGGGTGAGCAGCCACCTAAACCCTTTTTGCTCATTATTATTATTATTTCTTTTTTCTTTTCTTTTTTTCTCTTTTTTTTCTCCCCGTCCCCCCCCCACCCCTGCTAAAAGCCCACAGGTCCTGGCTCCACCTGGACCAATCAGGGACAACTAAGGGTGAACAGGGAGGCAGGTGTGGCAACTATATACATAGGTTTACATGGTTCACTCATACTTGACACTTTTTGATTCTCCCTCTCCTCACTTCTGTGAGAAAGGATAGAAGGAACGTCTTGACTGGAAGGAAAGGAGCAACATACACAACAAATCCACAATACAAAGAGACAGCCAAAATAAAGGCCATACCAAGAACAACAAGTGGAGAAAATCTGGGAGACTGCAACATTGAACTCCACAAATCTCCTAACACAGAAGGGTGCTCAATTAAGGCAAGGAAGCAAAGCAGATTAATCCAAGGAAAAAAAAAACAAAAAGCAAGCAACAACAGACACCCAAAATGGGGGAAAAGGAATCAGTCCATCACCAAAAGGAAAGGAAGAATCCCCAGAAAGACCACCAAATGAAACAGAGGCACAGGAAATATCAGATAAGGAATTAAAAAGAATGATGATAGAGAAGCTCAATGAGCTTAGCCAGCTCAAAGAACACTATAAACAACTCCAGGGAAGTTACAAGGAACTTACTGAGAGCTACAATAGCAGCAAAAAGGACATAGAAACTATCAATAAGTGCCAGGAGGAAATGAAGAATACTTTTCTGAATTGAAGAATACAGAAGAAGGAATCAACAGTGGGCTAGAGGAAGCAGAGGACCGGAACAGTGAGTTTGAGGACAATGTAGACAAATACTCCAAGACAGTACAAGAGAATAAAAAAAGGCTGAACAAGACTGAAGAGGGTTTAAGAGAGCTGCAGGACAACATGAAATGCAAAAACATCCGTATCATAGGGATACCAGAAGGAGAAGAGAAACAAGGAATGGAAAACCTGTTCAAAAAAGTCATGATAGAAAATTTCCCTAACATGATGAGTGAAAACACTAATCAAGTTCAGGAAGCACAAAGGGTCCCAATGAAGAACAAACCAAACAGACCAACACCAAGGCACACTATTATTAAAATGGCTAATTTCAAAGACAAAGAGAGAATCCTAAAAGCATCAAGAGAGAAACGACAAAGAACATACAAAGGGGCTCCAATAAGGCTATCAAATGATTATTCAACAGAAACAATTCAAGCCAGAAGGGAATGGCAAAAAGTATTTCAAGTAATGGTAAACAAAGGCCTGCAACCAAGAATACTCTACCCAGCAAGGCTGTCATTCAACATAGAAGGAGAAATAAGGAGTTTCCCAGACAAAAAAAAGATTGAAAGAATACATTTCTACCAAACCAGCATTGCAAGAAATGCTAAAGGGTCTGCTTTAAAAATGAATAAATAAATAAAATGAATAAACAGAGAAAGTCAAAGAGGAACAGATACAAAGGGAGAAAATGGCAATGAATAAGTATCAATCAATAATAATCTTAAATGTAAATGGATTAAATGCACCAATCAAAAGACATAGGGGGCCCTGACTGGTAGCACAGTGGTTAAGGTGCCAGCCTAGGAACCCAAAGGTCGCAGGTTAGATTCCCCAGACAGGGCACATAACCAGGTTGCAAGCCACGTCTCCAGTCAGGTCTGTGGCTGGAGGCAGGTGAAACACAACCATACATTGATGTCTCTCTCCCTCTCTGCCTCGCTCCCTTCCCTTCTTTCTAAAAAAAAAAAAAAAAAAGACATAGTGTAGCTGAATGGATAAGACAACATGACCCACATATATGCTGTATTCAAGAGACCCACCTCAGAACAAAAGATCGACACAGATTGAGAGTGAAGGGATGGAAAAATATATATCAAGCAAATGGACATGAAAAAAAAGCTGGAGTAGCAATACTTATTTCAGACAAAATAGATTTTACAATGAAAGCCATAAAAAGGGACAAAGAAAGCAAAGAAGGACATTATATAATACTTAAGGGAACAATCTATCAAGAAGAAGTAACTCTGATACATATACGCACCCAACATAGCAGCTCCGAAATATATAAGAAAAATCTTGGAGGACTTTAAGAAAGATATAGACAGCAACACACTAATAGTAGGGGATTTTAATATCCCACTGTCAACAATGGACAGATCTTCCAAACAAAAAGCAACAAAGAAGTTGTGGCATTGAACAACATTCTAGAGGAAATGGACCCAACTGATGTATACAGAGCCTTTTACCCCAAAAAAGCAAAATACACATTCTTTTCAAATGTACATGGATTATTCTCTAAGATAAACTACATGGTATGTCACAAGACAAGTTTCAACAAATACAGGAAAATTGAAATCATACAAAGCATCTTCTCAGATCACAAAGGATTGAAACTAGAAACCAATCTCAAGGGAAAAAAACAAAAATTTTCTAACTCATGATGACTGAATAACATGTTTTTAAGTAATGAATGGGTTAACAATGAAGTCAAACATGAAATCAAAAAGTTCCTGGAAACAAATGACAATGCACACACAACAGCCCAAAACCTATGGGATACAGCAAAGGCAGTTCTCAGGGGGAAATTTATAGCAATACAGGCCTTCCTAAAAAGGTCACAAGAAGTTTATAAAAACAACCTAACCATAAAGCTGCAAAAACTAGACGAGCAACAACAAACAAAGCCCAGAGCAAGTAGAAGGAAGGAAATCATCAAGGTCAGAGCAAAACTAAATAACTCAGAGATTCAAACTACAATTCAAAGAATCAACAGGTCCAGGAGCTGGTTCTTTGAAAAAATAAACAAAATTGACAAGCCCTTATCCAGACTCATCAAGAAAAAGAGAGAGAGGACCCAAATAAACAGAATCAGAACTGACAGAGGAGAAATCACAACTGATACCTCTGAAATACAAAAGATTATAAGAAATTACTACAAACAACTATACGACAAGAAATATGACAACCTGGATGAAATGGACACACTTCTGGAAATGTATAATCTACCAAAACTGAACCCAGAAGAGGCAGAAAGTCTGAATAGGCCAATAACAACTAGGGAAATTAAAGAAGTAATCCAAAATCTCCCAAAGCACAAAAGCCCCGGACTGGATGGATACACAGGTGAATTTTACCAAACATTTAAAGAACTAACTCCTATCCTTCTCAAACTATACCAAAAAATACAGGAAGAGGGAAGACTCCCAAACTCTTTCTATGAGACCAATATTATTCTAATCCCAAAACCAGGGCAAGATACAACTAAGAAAGAAAGCTACAGGCCAATATCTCTGATGAACATAGATGCTAAAATTCTCAACTAAATATTGGCCAACTGGATTCAGCAGTACATTACAAAGAATATACACCATGATCAAGTGGGTTTCATTCCAGGGATGCAAGGATGGTACAACATTCATAAATCAATCAATGTAATACACCACATCAACAAATTGAAAGACAAAAAAAATATGATCATATAAATAGATGCTGGAAAAGCATTTGATAAAGTACAGCAACCATTTATGATAAAAATCCTCAGCAAAATGGTAATAGAGGGAGCATACTTCAACATCATAAAGGACATATATGAGACACCTGAGGCCAACATCATACTCAATGGGCAAAAATTAAAAGCTTTCTCCTTAAGATCAGGAATGAGACAAGGCTGTCCACTTTCTCCACTTCTATTTAATATTGTTTTGGAAGTTTTAGCTATAGCCATCAGAGAAGTAAAAGTAATCAAAGGTATCCAAATTGGAAAGGAGGAAGTCAAACTGTCATTATTTGCAGATGATATGATAGTGTACATACAAAACCCGATAGGCTTCACCAAAAACTGACTCAACCTAATAAGCAAATTTAGGAAAATAGCTGGATATAAGGTCAATATCCAGAAATCAAAAGCATTTTTGTATACCAATAATGAAACAACAGAAATAGAAGCATAAAAATGAATACCATTTACCATAGCAACAAGAAAAATAAAGTACCTAGGAATCAACTTAACTGAGGAGGTAAAAGACCTGTACTCAGAAAACTGCAGAACAATGAAGAAAGAAATCAAGGAAGATACAAATAAATGGAAGCACATACCATGTTCATGGATGGAAAGAATGAACATTAAAATGTCCATACTACCCAAAGCAATCTACACATTCAATGCAATCCCAATTAAAATACCAATGACAGGCTTCACAGAAATAGAAAAAATACTTCAAAAATTTATATGGAACCAAAAATGCCCACAAACAGCCACCGCAATCTTGAGAAAGAAGAAGGTAGGAGGAATCACAATGCCGAACTTCAAACAATACTACAAAGCTACTGTCATTAAAACAGCCTGGTACTGGCATAAGAATAGACATATAGATCAATGGAACAGAATAGAGAGGGCAAAAATAAACCCAGGACTCTATGGTCAACTAATATTTGACAAAGGGGGAAGGAACATCCAATGGAGTAAAAACAGTCTCTTCAACAAATGGTGTTGGGAGAACTGGACAGCAACATGCAAAAAGATAAAACTAGACCACCAACTTACACCATACACCAAAATAAACTCAAGATGGTTAAAGGATTTAAACATAAGCAGTGCCACCATAAAGGTCCTGGAGAAAAATAGAGGAAGTAAACTTTTGGATACCCTACGCAGAAATATGTTTACTGATACTTCATCAAGAGCAAGAGAAATCAAAGAACAAATCAACAAATGGGACTATATCAAATTGAAAAGTTTCTGTTCAGCTAAAGAAAACACCAGCAAAATTCAAAGGGAACCAACTGTATGGGAAAACATAATTGCCAGTGATACCTCAGACAAGGGTTTGATCTCCAAATATATATAAAGAACTAATGTGACTCAACACCAGGGAGACAGACAGCCCAATTAAAAAATGGGCAAAGGACCTGAATAGACAACTCACTGAGGAAGATATACAAAGGGCCCAGAGGCATATGAAAGAATGCTCAACATCGCTAGTCATCAGAGAGATGCAAATTTAAACCACAATAAGATACCACCTCACACTTGTCAGAATGGCAATCATCAACAAATCAACAAACAAGTTTTGGTGGGGATGTGGGGCAAAGGGAACCCTGGCACACTGTTGGTGGGATTGTAGGCTGGTGCAGCCACTGTGGAAAACCTTAAAATGGAACTGCCTTTTGATCCAGTGATTCCACTACTTGTCTGCTAGCTTTAACTAAGTAGTTTGCACAGGACAAAGTCTAAGCACTTGGCCCACAGAAAAATAGGGTTCTGGGCACTAAATGTTATGGGATAAAGGGCCTGTTCATTGAGAGGTGGCAGGTGACTTATGGAGCTGCTTTTGATTTCCTATAATGTCAGCTCTAGTTGGGGATACTCATACCTGCATATTTGAACAATTTATATATCCCATTCTTCTCAGGCTGTTCAAACATAATTGATCACATTAACCCTTCAACACTAGAAATAGGAACTCTTACTAGCTCCATGTATAGAATGGAAAGGAAGCCAAGAGATATAAGTAATTTCCTAAGGCATGAGGCTTAAAGAAAATGAGCAATTATCCTGAGGTTAAAGAAGAATTTGTTCTCTAATTTTAGATAAAGTTTTTCTCTTTAAATTGACCACCGATGTTAGCAGGAACAGAGGAATGTCACATGGCAGATGTGGAAGATAATAACAGTGGTGGTTCTTTGAAAGGGTACAAAGTTCCAACACTCCAGCAGCTGCAGTTGCTATAGTTCTCTCTTCAGCTTCATGTTTCCATTGGCCAAATTCGCTAAGTTCTCTCCCAGTTTGTAGCACTCAGTAAATAATGGCAAGGCAGATCAACCAGAAATGCACACCTGGTTTCCATGACAAATATGGTAACACTGTATTAGCAAATGGAGCACTTTCTGTGTTGCTGCATGGATATATACAGTAACACAAATTGGAATAAAATGGAACCTGGGCCCTGTTGGCAGAGTCACCCCAAAGGAATGGAGAGATCAGTAATCATCCCACTAGTGTAATAATTGTCTCAAAATCAACTCATAAGTGATATCAAGTGAAAGCACCATGTACCCATTAAAACGTGGCATGACTGAAGAAATAAAGTACATTTGAAAACTTCCAAAAATAATAAAGGACAATAGTGGCAAGTTTGAGGCAATAAATGTGGAATGGTGATGACTAATATAGATGCTAAGTATATGTTTTTTAAAAGCCAAAACAATCTAGGTGTCCTTCAATGGGTGTATGATTAATCAAGCCATGGTACATGTATACCATGAAATGCTATTCAGCAATAAAAAGAACAAAGTATTGATGAACAACAGTTTGATGGGTCTCAAGGAAAATTTATAGAAAGAAAAAACTCAAAAAGTCACATATTTAATGATTCCACTTATGTAACACCTTGAAATAACAAATTGCAGAGCTGGACATCAGGTTAGTGGTTGCCAGGAGTTCAGGAGGTACGAGGGTGGAAGTGGCTGTGGCTCTCAGAGGCTGTACATGGATTCTCGGGATAGAACTGCTCTCTCATCTGTGACCTGACTGTGGTGGCCACAGGAACCCCCATGGCTGATGGAACTCAGTGTACATACTCAGAAGAGGATAGGCAGAGTTGGTGAAATCTGAATAAGATCCATGAATTGTACCAGCATTAATTTCATGATTGTGATATTGTGGCTATAGTTTTGCTGGGCAAAGAGTATATGGAATTGCTCTGAATTATTTCTTAGAACTGCATGTGAGTTTACAGTTATTTCAAAAAGACTGCTCTTTAAAAAACTAATAGGTATATTTAAGATGTTAAAAGTGAGTGGTAAAAAAAAAAGTGAGTGGTAATGTCTATGAAAGACAGATAGATGACATAAAAATATCTAGGTTCTCTAAAATACTTTAGAATGCCCAACCCTCACATTCAATACATCAGAAATATTACTGTTAGTAACTAAAATACATTTATAAATAAATGGTAATGGAAAAACACAATAAAAATACATAAATAAAATACATTTAAATACTAACCATCATGCAGATTGTGTTCCAAACAGCAGGAGGGAGGGCGTGCTTTAAAATACAGGTTTTATTATTATTCAGATATGGTGAAGTCAACAAAACAGGGACAATGGCCACTGAGAAGAGACTTTATTACTGACAGTCCCAAGAGAACACATGGAGCCACAACAGAACCAGTCTGGATGCAGAAAGAACAAGGGGAAAATATGAGAAGAGCCCTTATTGTGCTTTCCACAGGGAAGGAAGGGCTGAGATAGGTTTTCTAGGGTTGGCTAAGGTGAATGATTTCACTGGGCTCCAGGGCATAGGGGTTGTCCCTAATTTTCTGATATCTAGCCCTAGAGATTATGGTAGGGGCAAAGTGGGTGGCCCAGAGTGAGAGAGTCCTGTGTCATGGGAGTAGGCACTGAATTGGTTTGTTTGCATTTGAAAGGCATACTCCTTAGAAAGTTGGTATCTCTAAGAATTAGCTAATCATGGGAGGGGCAGTCCCCTACAAAGTCAAAAAGGTCCCAGATGTCGGCACCAAAACAAAAACAAAAATTTAGTACAAAGCATTGTTCACCATCACTTACGAAGAATAAACCTCTTTTTACAGTTGGCTTTCAAACATTTATCAAGTAGAAAATGTTTGAACAAGACTTCCTGAGTCACTCAGTGATTCCTACTTCTACAGAATATAGTTCTTATTGCTCCTGATCTTTTTTAACACTAAGATTGTATCTAGATATTTACATTTGTGTGTATGCATTATCTATCTGACCAGAATTCTTTTTTTTACTTTTGTTATCTACAATGTTTAGATCTGTGCTAACCTCACAATCATGGCTCACTAGTTTTAGGATTATTGATGAACTACTATCATTAGGATAGATTCTTTCAAGTACTTTTCCTTTCCCCAAAGGTAGCAATGAATTTGCTCCAATCCACCAACATAAGTACAACCAGTTATTGATTATCTTTGGCAACTGGGAACAGGATAATAAATATTGAGATATTTACATTGAGAGGTAAATGACACAAAGGTGAAGGGACAAGAGAGAAAATGAGGGAATGTTCTTCCCATTTTCCTTCCAAATTGCTGTTATACTAAGCAATGATAACAATGTTTCATTTGCACACCAACAATATTTTCAGTGTGTCTTACCCTCCCCAAAATATCCTCAAGACAGTATTAAAGACTGGGACTCTACTGGACACTCATCTGAACAGGTGTCAACAATAATACCATGTTAATGCAGCAGGCAGATGGTGAATTGCATCATTAAGTCTGTATGTCCTCAAACCATACACAAATGATAAAAATAACTTGCAGAGTATAGGCCTTTGATTGCCTCAAGTATTTATTTTTGCAGAGGGGATCTAGTCTTAGAAAGGAGTACTCATTTTTCTGGGCTTGAACAATGCATTTATTGGGAATGAAGTTAAACTGTTCATCTGGGTTAACTTCCTTCAATAGCAAAATACTCTTGGGAACATTTATACAATTCTAAGCAATAAGCCATCACAAGCCTAATAGATTAAGAAAGTGATTTTTGCATTAAAAGAAATGCTAAAGGGTCTGCTTTTTTAAAAAAATGAAGAAACAGAGAGAGATAGAGGGGCACACAGGCTCAAAGTGGGTAGCTGAATGAATAAGAAAACATGACCCACATATATGCTGTCTTCCAAAGACCCACCTCAGAACAAAAGATCTATACAGATTGAAAGTGGAGAGACAGAAAAATATATATCAAGCAAAGGGACATGAAAAAAAGGCTGGAGTAGCAATACTTATTTCAGACAAAATAGATTTTACAATGAAGGCCATAAAAAGAGACAAAGAAGAAAATTTCATAGTACTTAAGGGAACAATCCATCAAGAAGATATAAAGCTGGTAAACATAGATGCACCCAACATAGGAACTCCCAAATATATAAGGAAAATCTTGAAAGACCTCAAGGATATAGACAGTAACACACTAATTGTAGGGGATTTTAATACCCCATTATCAACAATGGACAGACCTTCCAAACAAAAAAATAAAACAAAACAAAACATCAAGGGTACTGTGGCACTGAACAACATGCTAGGGGAAATGGTCCTAACTGATACATACAGAATATTTCATCCCAAAGAAGGAAAATACACATTATTTACAAATGGTCTATCTCAAAGATAGATCACATGGTGGTTCAAAAGACAAGCCTCCACAAATGCAGAAATTTTGAAATCATACCAAGCACCTTCTCAGATCACAATGGATTGAAACTAGAAACCAACCTCAAGGGAAAAAACCAAAAACACTCTAACTCATGGGGACTGAATAACACACTTTTAAGTAATGACTGGGATAACAATGAGATCAAAGGTGAAATCAAAAAGTTTCTGGAAACAAATGACAATGAATACACAACAGCCCAAAACCGATGGGATACAGCAAAGGCAATCCATAGCAATATAGGCCTCCTTAAAAAGGATAGAAGACACTTACACAAACAACCTAACCATAAAGCTGCAAGAACTAGAGAAGCAACAACAAAGCACAGAGCAAGTAGAAGGAGGGAAATCATCATCATCAGAACAGAACTAAATAACTTAGAAACTAAAACTACAATCTGAAGGATCAAGAAGTCCAGGAGCTGGTTCTTTGAAAAAATAAACAAAAGTGACAAGCCTTTAACTAGACTCATCAAGAAAAAGAGAAAGAGGACCCAAATACACAGAATCAGAAATGACAGAGAACCTGGCTGGTAGCACAGTGGATAAGGTGCCAGCCTGCAAACCCAAAAGTCACTGGTTCGATTCCCTAGCCAGGGCACATAACCAGGTTGCAAGCCAGGTCTCCAGCCAGGTCTGTGGCTGAAGGCAGGTGAAAGGCAACCATACATTGATGTTTCTTTCCCTCTCTGCCTCTCTCCCTTATCTTTCTCGGGAATAATAAATAAAATCTTTTTTAAAAAATAAAATAAATTTAAAAAAAGAAATGACAGAGGAGAAATCATAACTGATACTTCAGAAATACAAAAGATTGTAAGAAATTACTACAAACAACTACATGACAAGAAATATGACACCTGGGTGATATGTACACATTTCTGAAAATGTACAATCTACTAAAACTAAATCCAGAAGAAACAGAAAGTCTGAATAGGCCAATAACAACTAGTGAAATTGAAGAAGTAATCAAAAATCTCCCGAAGCACAAGAGAGCACAGATGGATACAAAGGTGAATTCTACAAAACATTTCAAAAAAAAAAACTAACTCCTATTCTTCTCAACCTATTCCAAAAAATCCAAGAGGGAAGACTCCCAAACTCTTTCTATGAGGCCAATATTATTCTAATCCCAAAACCAGGGCAAGACACAACTAAGAAAGAATACTATAAACCAATGTCTCTGATGAACATAGATGCTAAGATTCTCAACAAAATATTGGCCAATTGTATCCAGCTATACATTAAAAGGATAATACACCATGATCAAGTGGGTTTCATCCCATAGATGCAAGGATGGCACAACATTCATAAATCAATATATGTAATACACCACATTAACAAAATGAAAGACAAAAACCATATGATCATATTAATAGATGAAGAAAAATCCTTTGATAAAGTACAATAACCAGTTATGATAAAAAAAAAAAAAAAAAAAAAAAAAAAAAAAAAAAAAAAAAAAAAAAAAAAAAAAAAAAAAAAAAAAAAAAAAAACCACTGAGCAAAACAGGAATAGAAGGAGCATACCTCAACATAATAAAGGCCATATATGAGAAACCTGAAGCCAACATCATACTCAATGGGCAAAAACTAAAAGCTTTCCCCCTAAGATCAGGAATGAGACGAGGCTGTCTACTTCTCCACTTCTCTTCAATATTGTTTTGGAAGTTTTAGCCATAGCTATCAGTGAAGAGAGAGGAATCAAAGGTATCTAAATTGGAAAGGAGGAAGTCAAACTATCATTATTTGCAGATGACATGATAGTGTACATACAGAACCCAATAGACTCCACCCAAAACCTACTCAACCTAATAAGAAAATTAAGCAAAATAGCTGGATATAAAGTCAACATCCAGAAATCAAAAGCATTTTCGTACACCAATAATGAAACACCAGAGGTAGAAGCTAGGAAACAAATCTCATTTACCATAGCAACAAGAAAAAAATTAAGCACTTAGGAATAAACTTAACCAAGGAGGTAAAAGACCTGTACTTGGAAAACTACAGGACATTGAAGAAAGAAATGAAGAAAGATACAAATAAATGGAAACATATTCCCTGTCCATGGATGGGAAGAATTAACATCATTAAAATGTCCATACTACACAAAGCAATCTATAGATTCAATGCAATCCCAATTAAAATACCAATGACAGACTTCACAGAAATAGAAAAAATACTTCAAAATTTTATATGGAGCCAAAAGTGACCAGGAATAGCCATAACAATCTTGAGAAAGAAGAACAAGGTAGGAGGAATCACAATACCAGACATCAAACTATACTACAAGGCTACTGTCATCAGAACAGCCTGGTACTGGCATAAGAATAGACATATAGATCAATGGAACAGAATAGAGAGGGCAAAAATAAACCCAGGACTCTATGGTCAACTAATATTTGACAAGGGGGAAAGGAACATAAAATGGAGTAAAAACAGTCCCTTCAACAAGTGGTGTTGGGAGAACTGGACAGCAATATGCAAAAAAATAAAACTAGACCATCAGAATAAACATACACCAGAATAAACTCAAGATGGATAAAGGACTTAAACATAAGCAGTGCCACCATAAAGGTCCTGGAATAAATATGGGCAGTAAAATTTTAGATATCCTACGCAAGAATATGTTTACTTATACTTCACCAAGGACAAAGGAAATAAAAGAATAAACAAATGGGACTATATCAAACTGAAAAGTTTCTGTTCAAGTAAAGAAAACACCAACAAAATAAAAGAGAACCAACTATATGGGAAAATATATTTGCCAATGATACTTTAGACAAGGGTTTGATATCCAAAATATATAAAGAACTTATATGACCCAACACCAGGGAGACAGACAGCCCAATTAAAAAATAGGCAAAGGACCTGAACAGACAACTCTCTGAGGGAGATACCAAGTGCCCAAAGGCATATGAAAGGATACTCATCATCACTAGCCACCATAGAGAATGTGAATTAAAACCACAATAAGATACCACCTCACACCTGTCAGAATAGTAATCATCAACAAATCAACAAACAACAAGGGTTGGTGAGGATGTGTGGGAAAGAGAAACCTGGTGCACTGTTGGTGGGAATGCAGACTAGTGCAGCCACTGTGGAAAACAGTATGGAGTTTCCTTAAAAAACTAAAAATGGAACTGCTTTTTGATCCAGCAATTCCACTACTGGGACTATACCCAAAGAAACCTGAAACACTAAGTCATAAGAACCTATGTGCCCCTATGTTTATAGCAGTGCTATTTATAATAGCTAAGTGCTGGAAACAGCCTAAGTGCCCATCAGTGGATGATTGGATGGAAACTTTGGTACATTTACACAATGGAATACTAAACAGCAGAAAGGAAAAGGAACTCCTACCCTTTACAACAACATGTATGGAACTGAAAAGTATTATGCTTAGTGAAATAAGCCAGTCAATGAAAGACAAATACCATATGAACTCACCCATTACAGGACAATAATGAACAAAACAAACAAATAAGCAAAACAGAACTAAATACATGAATACAATGAATAGGCCTTCATTGGGCAGAGGGAGTGGGGGGGAGGAGGAGGCAAAGAAGGAAAGCAGTTTAGTCAAGGAAGTAGCATGGAAGAACCATGGACATGGACAACAAGTGGGATTGACTTTGTGAGGGTGTGGGTGGGTTATGCAAGGCACAGAAGGGAAGCAAAAGGGGATGGATGTAATACAACAGCCATAAAATTAAATTTAAAAAAAGAAAATGATTTTCAAACATTTTCATCTCATGGCACACATGAACTAATCACTAAAATTCTGCAGCACATCAAAAAATACATAATTTTACTGATCTGACAAAAATAGGTACAATTTTGATTCATTCACACTCTATAACTATTGTTGTATTGGCTGTTGTCATTTTTTTATTTCACAATCTAAGGGAAGAGAGGTCAGTGCTCCTGACTAGTTAGTCAGGTATTGCATGCTTTAAAAATTCTTGTAGCATATCAGTTTGCTGTGGCTACCAGTTGAAAAATCACTGGACTAAGACATAATTGTTTTTACTCTCTTATAACAGGGCTCACTGCAACACCTGATAACAAGATCTCTTTTTCCCTCTGGGTAACAATTAAAGGTGAAGGTTAATTTCTACCTCCCTGGCTTCTTGTTACCATATGGGCAATTCCCATTGAAGCAATTAGCTATCTATCAAATTCACATGGAGAACCATTAAAAATACTAATGCTCTCAGAAATTTATATAAGGTGGGCCTAAGCATCAAGATTTTTAAAGATGCCCCATCATACTAATGTGCTGCCAAGATTGAGACACACTGAACCTGATTGGCATGGGCACTCCAGCCTTCACTTACCCCTACATATGAAAGATAAGCCAAATTATCAGATTGGTGAGTTTGGGGGAAAGAATTGTACTGGCTGAGCTCAGTGGTTTATGTCTTTCAGAACTTTCTGCCTGCACATGGCAGGAGTCTTGGCTACATAGTAAGTTGAGGAGGCCTGCCTCTGTCCAGCTATGCCTAGAAGTAGATATATTTAACAATCAAACCCATTTGCCCATCCATCTAAAGCCCAGTCTTTCACTTCATATGTGGCATTTTAATTTCCATCTGAGCATCTTCAATGCCTTATCTTTCACTTGATTCCAAACACAGAGGAGGAAAATAAAAAACCCTATTTTTTGGCCTTCCCCAAACCTTAACAGTTATAACCAAATCAATAAAATCAGTCACTACCTCACTCTTGACATTTACTTTTACAAGACCGAATGGTTATAGTAATAGCTACATTATCTTATAATACTTTGAAATAGAAACCCTAGACTGATCCAATTTAAAGAAATAAAAGTTCATTTTAGAATTTGAGAGTTCACCATTGAAGTCAAGACATTTGATACAACAAAGGTAACATTAAAGCCTCTGTGTGTTTTTAAATTCCTAAAAGTATTGCTATTACACAGAATATATTAGGGGTTTTAAAGTTAAGTGAAATAAATTAATTAACTTATGCTTAAAAGTTCTCTGCTAAAACATCTTCCTATAATGTTTAAGCATTGAGGGCCAGCAAGTCTGAGCTATAGCATCCTGCAGTGGGGCCAAGTGTAGCCATGGTACCCTGTACCAGCCCACTGGGAAGAGGCCAGTTTTCATGTGCAAACTCATACACAAAGCAGCGAGAGATAGAAAAACACAACTCTTTTTCAGGTGCCCTCTTCAGCTTATTTTTGAGGATTTTTTATGTGACCTTGGGAA
Organism: Noctilio leporinus; assembly: GCA_004026585.1. Lineage (NCBI taxonomy): Eukaryota > Metazoa > Chordata > Mammalia > Chiroptera > Noctilionidae > Noctilio > Noctilio leporinus. The sequence continues at coordinate 5,838 of PVIW01011815.1, read as the reverse complement.
AGTTCACATTTCACCTTTTATTCTTATTTTTTATACTTTATTATTTTAAATAAATTTATAGGGTGATGTTGGCTAATAAGATTATATAGTATTCCAGTGTACAATTCTATGATACATGATCTGTATATTGCACTGTGTGCCCACCACCCCAAGGCAAATCATATTTCATCACCACATATTTGACCCTTTTTACCTTTTACTATCTCCCACCCCCTTCCCTCTGGTAACCACTATACTATTGTCTGTGTCTGAGTTTTAGTTCATTTTTCTTATTTTTTCATTTGTTGCATTCAGTTTTATATCCCACATGTAAGTGAAATCATATGATTCTTAAAGTTTTATGTCTGACTTATTTCACAATAAATTAATGTAAATATATCAAACTAGAAACCTTCTGCCCAGCAAAAGAAATCACTGATAAAACAAAAAGGTAACCAATTGAATGGGAGAACATATTTGCAAACAAAATCTCCAACCAAGGGTTAGTATTCAAAATATATGAAGAACTCATACAACTCAACATCTAAAAAGCAACCCCATTTTAAAAGGAGCAAAGGACTTAAACAGACAATTCTCCCAAGAAGACATCCAAATGGCCAAGAGGTATATGAAAAGATGCTCAACTTCACTAGTATTAGGTAAACCCAAATCCAAACTACATTGAGATACCACCTCACACCTGCTGGAATGGCTGGTATTAACAAGTAATAAATATTGGCGAGGTTCTGGAGAAAAGGGAACTTTCATTCACTGCTGGTGGGAATGTAACTGGTATAGTCACTATGGAAAACAGTATGGAGGCTCCTCAAAAATTAAGAATAGAATTATCAGATGGCCCAGTAACCCCTCTTCTGAGTATCTACTTGAAAAATTTGAAAACATTTAAGATATATACACCTCTATGTTCATTGCAACATTATTCACAGTGGCCAAGACATGGAAATAGATGAATAGTCCTTTGATAAATGATTGGATAAAGAAGGTGTAATAGAAGATAGATAGATAGATAGATAGATAGATAGATAGATAGATAGATAGATGATAGAGAGAGAGAGAAATATAGAAAGAGATAGATACATACACACAACAGAATACTACTCAACCATGGGCAAAGATGAAATACTGCCATTTACACAATATAGATCAACCTTGAGAATAATGTTTCAGCTTTCAGTTTTTTCAATCATCAGAAATTATAGTTTTCATCAGCAATGAGCCAAATGCATTTACAGAGCTTTTGAAAAACTGCATTGCTTTGTAAATAAAAGGCACTTGACTTAGTGTGTCAAATTTAGGTTTAAGGAACAAAAAAATACTTAAATGAGCTTAGATAAATGTCGGTTTATTTTATGGATACAAATCCCATAACAGAAAAAGGACAAAATTTCTCTAACAGATCAGGATACCCACAGGAATCTCAGCTTCTAAATTTAATAGAATTTAGGTAACAAGGGACCCAACAAATGCATCTGCTCTGTAAGTCTTTACTCAATCAATAATTTCAACACATCTCCAGGTTCAGAATCAACTGAAAGAGAGATGCAAACATAAAAGGGCTATTTTCATATCAACAAAAACTGGATAAGAGAATATTGGTTGAACAAGGAGACAAATGGAATTGCTATACCATAATCATTAATTTGAAAGCATTCACCTTCACAATTATAAATACAAATATATATTTAACTGATCATTACAATTTCAACCAATAAAGCACATAAAGATATTGTTTTACTCCAAGTTACAGCTATTTATTGTTAATATCTAAAAGTGAACATTCAGGTATTAACAATAAATTTGAACACCTCATTTGTGATATAGATATCATTAATCACACAGAAGGTTGGGAATACTGGAAATGATACTAGATAAGTATTTTCTATTTGGTCGTCTAAAGCCTGAGACTCAGGTTAAAAACAAAATTGTAGGTCTATTCTGAAATTCAGTGTCTTCCTAAGCAAAGAAGATAGAGTGATAGAGAATAGACTGATGAAGAGACCAATAGATAAGACCCATTAGTAATGCAGAGACTCCAAATGATCTAGGATCCTCCTCCTTCAGAGCCCTAACATTTGGTCATTTCATCATTTGTCATAATACAAAGAATGCAGGGTCAAGAAAAATATAAAAATATAAAATTCATTCCAAGACAAGAAAAATCAAAGATGTTCATCACCACCAAACTAGTATTACAAGAAATGTCAAAGGGACTTCTTCAAGAACCTAGTATAAAGGAACCACGAACATGGACAACAGGTGGGATTGACTTTGGGGAGAATGGGTGGGTGGGGAGGGGGACAGAGGAGAGCAAAAAGGGGATGGATGTAATACAACAACAATAATTTTTTTTAAAAGGACTTCTTTAAGAAGGAAGAGGAAACAAATAAAAAATATGAATTAGAAAATATTGCAAAAAAATTCCACAAAGGCAAACCCATAATAAAAACAGTGGATCAACTATCTAAAGCTAGTCCAAAAGTAAGGACTCAAGTGTAGGGAGATTATGTGTAATTACAACAGTAAATTAAGGAATACACATAACACACATACATAAAAAGTAAAAATAATGACAAAAGCATAAACATGGAGGAAGTAAATAAAAATAGCAGTGATTCTAGAATGTATTCAAACTTAAGCCACATCAAGTTAAAATAGACATACTTTCAGCTTGTTATATATGAATCATATAGTAACCACAAACCAAAAATTTACAATATATATATACAAGAAATAAAGAGAAAGAGATCCAAACACAACACTACAGAAAGTCATCAACATACAAAATGGCAAGGGAATAAGAAATGAACAGGGAACGATTACAAAATCAATCAGAAAGCAATTAATAAAATGGCAGTAACTATATACTTATCCATAATTACTTTAACTGTAAATGGATTAAATGTTCCAATCAAAAAATGAATGGATAGGAGGGAAGATGGCAACAGAGTAGAGAGCAGTGCTGATGGTGTTCTCGAGTACCAAAGCAGCTAGAGGACAAGATAGGGAGCGTGAGACGTCTTCAGGACCCTAAGAATTGGAGCGGTCAGCATCTGGACCCAGGGGAGCACAGCCCAGAGGCAGAGGAGACCAGCAGAACAGTAGATGAGGCATTCCCGACCGACCAGCTGGTGGGCTGAGGTTGGCTCTGGGCAGGGGCAGCTCTGCCCAGAGGGGCGCGTTTGACTGAGGCCAGCTCCGGGCTCCCTGTCGACTGGAAGTCTCAACAGTAAAGTGCGGGTGGCAAGGGCAAATGCCATAGGGAACATGGAATTGAACTCTTGCAGGGGAGGGACTGTGTGAGAGACTCACTCCAGCAATAGGGAGAGGAGGCTCCTCTCGGAGCTAGAGGCAGAGGAGAAGAGTCCTGCGGGAAGCCAGAGCTGGGAAACGGTGAAGTGCACCGGCTGGGGCAGTGAAAGGGCCAAAAAAGGTGCTGCTGGGCCACGGGGGAAATAGCAGCTAGAAGACCCTGCGAAAGGGGAGGCCGAGCCCTGCGCAACCACACAGGCCCCCAGGCTCAGCAGAAACTCCAAATGACGGTGAGCCAGCAAGCTGGGAACTACTAGCAAGGGCAACTGACCCACCATTGCAGGAGACAAAGGCCACACCGCCTACTCCTGGGAGGGCCTCATCACAGAGGCCACGTAAAGGACTTCTCAGAGAGCTGGTTGGCTTGGAGGAGTGGTGCGCACCCTGGAAGGGCAGGACAGTGTAGGCGGACCCCGGACAGTGTTGATGGACAGGGGCGGCCTCCTCCAGGAACTGTGGGGGTGGGGCCAGTAATCACAGGGAGCAGCAAAGTTGTGGGCTGCCCTACAGGGGTGCTGGGTGCTCGTCAGGGGCAGGAACCTCCTCCAGGAGTGGAAGTGGGCACCCTGCGGGCTCCTGAATACTGGCAGCCCTAAAACCCAGCCAGGCTGCGGAAGGCCCAGACTACCTGGGGGTGGACACTCAGAATCAGCCCTGACAGTGACAATCAGAGGCCCTGCCACACGCCAAGACCACCTAGAATATAGACTATAGACTGTAAAGTCCTGACCAAGAAAAAGAGGCAGCCTTAGGAAAGGGATTGCTGCTAATCTCAAGCACCTGAGTTATACTGAGAGCATTATGAACTATTAATCTCCAACATATCCTTTGCAAAAGTTTCTTCTCACATATTCTTAATCCCCCCATACCTCAATCCACCTAAATACCCAAGACCCTGCCCTACTCTCGAATTAAAGTCTACTCACTCCGTGGCTACAGTGCATTCCCAGTCCTCAATCTAAGTGTTCCTCCCTTCCCCAGCCACATAAACCCTTTCTTTATTCTTTTCTTGCTTCCTTTTGTTCTCTTTTTTTTTTTTTTTTTCATTTTTTCCTTTCCTTTTCTTCCTGGTAAAGCCCACAGGTTCTGGCTCCACCTGGACCAATCAGAAGTCATAAAGGGGGAACAGACACCTAAAACCTTCCTTTATTAATATTGATTTCTCTTTGTCTTGTGACTTTCTACCCCCCACTTTATTTTTTTCATTCTTTCTTTCTTTCTCCTTTCTTTTCTCCCAGATAAAACCCATTGGTCCTGGCTCCACCTAGACAAAACAGAGACCATAAAGGGTGAACAGACACCTAAATCTTTTCTCTATTAATATTGATTTCTCTTTCCCTTGTGACTTTCTCCCTTTTTTTCTTTCTTTATTTTTCCTCTGCTAAAAGCCCTCAGGTCCAGGCTCCATCTGGACCAGTAAGGGATTATTAAGGGTGAACAGCTATCTAAACTCTTTCTTATTATTATTATTATCATTTTTATTACTTTTTTCCTTCTACATTTTTTTTTTTGTATGGTTTGGTTTGGTTTGGTTTGGTTTAGGGTTTTGTTGTTGTTGTTGTTGTTTGTTTGTTTTTGTTTTTGTTTCTGCTAAAAGCCCGCAGGCCCAGAATACAATCAGACAGCCCAACTAAAGGACACACCAAGAACAGCAAGTGGAGAAAATCTGGGAGACAGCAACATTGAACTCCACAAATCTCCTATCACAGAAGGGGGCTCAACTAAGGCAAGGAAGCAAAGCAGGTTAACCCAAGGAAAGAACAAAAATAAATAAATAAATAAAAAGCAAGCAAGAACAGACACCCAAAATGGGGAAAGAAAGACTCAGTCCATCACCAAAAGGAAAGGAAGAATCCCCAGAAAGAACACAAAATGAAACAGAGGCACCGGGAATATCAGATAAGGAATTCAAAAGAATGATGATAGAGAAGCTCAGTGAGCTCAGCCACATCAAAGAAAACTATAAACAACTCCAAGAGAACTACAAAGAACTCCAGGGAAATTACAAAGAACTCCAGGGAAATTACAAAGAACACCAGGGAAGTTACAAGGAACTTACTGAGAACTACAACAGCATGAAAAGGGACATGGAAATTATCAATAAGTGCCAGGAGGAAATGAAGAATACAATTTCTGAACTGAAGAATACAGCAGAAGGAATCAATAGTAGGCTAGAGGAAGCAGAGGACAAGGTAAGCAAGATGGAGGACAATGTAGACAAATACTCCAAGACAGTACAAGAGAATAAAAAAAGGCTGAATAAGACTGAAGGGGGGATAAGAGAGTGGCAGGACAACATGAAACATAACAACATCGGTATCATAGGGATCCCAGAAGGAGAAGAGAAACAAGGAATGGAAAACCTGTTCAAAAAAGTCATGATAGAAAATTTCCCTAACATGATGAGTGAAAACATGAATCCAGTTCAGGAAGCACAGAGGGTCCCAATGAGGATCAACCCAAACAGACCAACACCAAGGCACATTATTATTAAAATGCCTAATTTCAAAGACAAAGAGAGAATCCTAA
>PVIW01011814.1:0-35402 GCA_004026585.1 Noctilio leporinus | reverse complement strand
GGATGATTGGATCAAAAAACTTTGGTACATTTACACAATGGAATTCTATATAGCAGAAAGAAAGAAGGAACTTGTACCCTTTGCAACAACATGGATGGAACTGGAGAGTATTATGCTTAGTGAAATAAGCCAGTCAGTGAAGGACAGGTATCATATGATCTCACCCATTACGGGACAATAATGAGCAAAACTAACAACACGCAAAACAGAACCAAGTGTATGAATACAAGGAATAGGCCTGCAGTGGTCAGGGGGAAAGGGTTGGGGGGAGGGGGGAGGCAGAGGCAAAGAAGGGGAGCAGCTTAGACAAGAACCTAGTATAAAGGAACCATGGACATGGACAACAGGTGGGATTGACTTTGGGGGGAAAGGGTTGGTGGGGAGGGGGACAGAGGGGAGCAAAAAAGGGATGGATGTAATACAACAACAATAAAATTTTTTAAAATAAAAAAAAAAATTACTTAATGCTGTTTTCCACAATGATTGTATGCATTTTGAGAAATTTTTTTTCTTTACCTATCTATCTCTATCTTTTCCTAAGAACTACAAAACTTTCACAAGAACTCCTCAGACCTTGAACAAAATTACAGGCAAAAAAATAGAAAAAGAAAATGAAAGGGTTATTATGCATTCCCTCCGAGTGACTATAAAGCTTTCTGTTATAAGTGGTGCCCATTTAATGAGTACACCCTGTATCCATTCATCTACAGTAGGATACAGGCAAACTTGGGAAAATCTTGTTATTGGATCCCCATTGTTATAAATTGTAAAATAATCCATGAAAATCCAAGTCAGATTGCCAGGCTGGCTGGGTTGAGATGAATGAGTGGAACTGGTCTAGTTTTTAATTACATCTCAGGGATAGTCTTTTCTACTTATTATTTCTCTAGGGGAATGAAATAATATTTCTAAGCCAAAATTCACATATGCATTATGTATTAATTAATTGAAATACTGGTTGAAAGAAATTATCTAGAGGGAGAACCAAGATGGTGGAGGAGAAAGTAGAGCTATAGCAATCTCCTCCCAGGACCAATCCAGAATTACAACCTAACTGGGGAGAAATCATCTGGAATAATCAACAGAACATCAACTGGAGAGAAGCCTTATAACCATGGAAGAACAGAAGAAGCTTCTTCATCACAATATGACCTGTAGGAAATGCAGAGATGAAAGAGGTCTGGGTAGGTTGCCACAAGCCACAGCTGAAGGGACAGAGAAACATCTCAGCAGCTATGGCTTCCACCTGACAAGGGTGGATTCTAATCCCCCAGCTGGGCTTCCCAGCTCACAGCAACATAGCTGAGAGTAAAACAGCATCCAGTTGTGAAAAACAAAAAGGTTCCAGGTTTAGCTGGTTTAAAAGAAACCACTAGAAACAGAGTTCTTATTTTTTTAATACTTTTTTTGTTAAGATTTTATTTATTATTTTTGGAGAGAGGGGAAGGAAGAGAGACAGAGAGGAAGAGAGACATCAATATATGGTTGCCTTTCACCTGCTCCAGCTATGGACCTGGCTGGAAACCTGGCTTGCAATCTAGTTATGTGCCCTGGCTGGGAATCAACCAATGACCTTTGGGTTCGCAGGCTGGCGCCTTATCCACTATGCCTCAAGCCAGGGTGAAACATAGTTCTTAAAGGGATCACACACAAAAATACATTGGCACACACCTACCTTGGGCTCCGGCTGAGAAAGGGTAAAGCAGACTAGAGATGCTTGGGGAAAGTTTGGAGCAGTGGCTTTAACGGAGAGTTGAGGGAGCAGCCCATGAGTCCAGTGCTGACCCGTCCCTCATACAGCCTGCAGATCACTCTTCACAGGGTGGGGACCTGAGGGAAAGCTACAGCCCTGCCCATGGGAATTAATCTGCCCTGCCCAGAAGTGCCTAAACCTGACCTCAGATCATAGGTTGATTGGAATAACAACTGAATTTATCTGCACTGCCTGGCAGTGCTTAAACCTGATGTCTGATCACAGATTCATTGGATTAACAACTAAAGGAGACAAAGACAGTGGATCTCTGGTAGTCTGCAACTGGCTGACTAGGCCCAGACTGGAACATAAGCTGACCTCACCAAGTGCAGATCCAGGAAGTAAAAAAAGTGTGCCTCTACACCACAAAAGGTCACACCACAAAGATAGGAATTCAGAGCAGACCAAATCAAGAAGCAGAAACAAACAAGAAGAGTCACCTAAAATTGGGTGACAAAGACACAAACCCTCAGGTTAAATTTTCTTAGACTAATTATTTCATAAGATGGGCAAATCATATTACTTGCAGTAACTCAGAAAAATTGAATGCAGTTAAGGAAAAAGAAAAAAGTAAGAAAATGTGGTTGCATATTACATAGAATACATGCCCTTTTTCTTATTCACTGTTACAAAATATGTGCTTGTTTGTAGGTGTATAATATAGATTTTGTTAGCAATTTATGTTTTAAATAGCAACCAACTAATAGTTGGTATGTTGAGAAATTAGTTAATCTTCAGGTTAGAAAAGATGCTGAGAATGAAGACCAATTTGAGATGGAAGTTGCAAACTACTAAACTATATGATTCATGTACATAGGCAACATATATTCTCATATTAGCATGTAAATTAGATGAGATTCCTTTCAAATAGGCATTTCTAGTTATGAAGGCCCCCAAACAGGGGATGCTTGGGAAAAAATAGTAATGCTGTAGTAAACTTTTTTATTATAATGTGAGTGTACCTAATCTCTACCGCATCAGACTCTTAAATAGTTCAGTGGTTAGTTTAGGCAGTCAGCCACAAGTTCAAAAAATAGCTAGAATATTATCCTACAAAATTATTTAAATCCTAGAGTTTTTTTATTTTTTACCTCAAATTAATAGATATCATAATTTCTACTCTGTATGGACCAGCTGAACACTGCAAGTGCCATTATTTCTGAAGGCTTCAACTTGTAAAGCACATGTAGAGGAAAACCAGAGGGTATTGAAAGAAGTAAGAGCCGCGCATGGCAAAAAAAAAAAAAAATCTACTACTTAAGATGGAAAATTCCTAAAAGAATAAGTTGTAGTTCCGTTAACTTAAAATAAAGTTGAGTTGTATTATTGGAGGGGGTAGGATCTGACTAAGAAACCAAATTCATTTTTTACCATGGGTTTGGCACTGTCTCTGGGACAGCTTTCACAAAAGTGAGTTTTGCAATACACCATTTCTGTGATATATTTCACAAAAATAGCATTCCAGAGTAAAATAAGTATTAAAGAAGAAAAAATGCTTAGTTTAATACAATATATCTAAAATACTATCATTTAACATGTGATAATTATGTAAGCTACTGGCATATTTTAAAATTTCTGTATTAACTCTTTATGCTATTACATTTGTCCTGATTTTTCTTTGTCCCCTTATCCTCAGTCCCCCTTCCCACAGTCAATCCCCACACCATTGTTGATGTCCGTGTTTTATGCATATGTTCTTATGACAATAACAACTTTCATTTATTAGCACAAAGAACCCCAGATTTACTCATTCTTCCCATCTGAACAATTCTATACTCATAGAATCTTAGATACCAAATTAGTAAGAAAAATATAGTTGAATAAATAATATACCAAGTCCCTAAAGAACGTTCTTTCCTCTCCTATCAGGCAGGTGAAAGGCAACCATACATTGATGTTTCTCTCCCTCTCTGCCTCCCTCCTATCCCCTCTCTCTAAGAATAAAGAAGGAAGGAAGGAAGGAAGGAAAAGGAAAAGGAAAGAAAGAAAAAAAGACAATCCCAGCATCTAGAGTTAACTAAGCAGTACTGACATCTTGGTATCTATTTTTTTAATATATTTTATTGATTATGCTGTTACAGTTGTCCCATTTTCTTTTCCATTTGCTCCCTTCTGCCCAGGTATCCCTCTACCCTCCAGCAATCCCACACCCCTTAGTTCATGTCCATGTGTCATACATATAAATTCTTTGACTTCACCCTTTCCTGTACTATTCTTAACATCCCCCTGTCTATTTTGAGCCCACCAACTATGCCTCTTAATCCCTGCACCTCTTTTCCTTTCTCCTCTTTCACCCTTCCAGCTGATAACCCTCTAAATGATCCCCATACCTATGATTCTGTTCCTCTTCTGGTTGTTTGCTTAGTTTGTTTTTATTTTTTAGGTGCTGTTATTGATAGTTGTGAGTTTATTATCATGTTGATGGTGATCTTTTTCTTAAGTAAGTTCCTTTAGCATTTTATATAATAATGGCTTGGAGATGATGAACTCCTTTAGCTTTACCTGTCTGGGAAGCACTGTATTTGCCCTCCATTCTAAATGATAGTTTTGCTGCATAAATTATTCTTGGTTGTAGGTCCTTGCTTTTCATCAATTTGGATACTTCTTGCCAGTCCCTTTTTGCCTGCAGAAGTCAGATGATAGTGTTATAGGCACCCTTTGTAGGTAACTCTTTTTTTGCTGCTTTGAAGATTCTCTCTATCTTTAACCTTTGGTGTTTTAATTATGATGTGTCTTTGTGTGGTCCTCTTTGAGTCTAGTTTGTTTGGAACTCTGTGCTTCCTGGACTTGTATGTCTTTACTTCACCAAATTTTGGAAGTTTTCCTTCATTATTTTGTCACATAAGTTTTTAATTTCTTGCTCTTCCTATTCTCCTGTCACCTTTATGATTCAGATATTGGCATGTTTAAAGTTGTCTCAGAGGTTCCTAAGCCTCTCTTCATTTTTAAAAATTCTTGTTTCTTCATTCTGTACTGGTTAACTGTTTAATTCTTCCATGTATTCCAAATAATTGATTTGAACCCTGGTTTCCTTCCCTTCACCATTGGATTTGTGTGGATTTTCCTTCATTTCACTTAACATAGCCTTCAACTCTTCCCTTCTATGTTTGCTATACTCAAGTATATCTGTCAAGTCTGTGAGCATCTTTATCACCAGTGTTTTGAACTCTGTGTCTGTCAGGTTGGCTATCTCCTTGTCTGTTAGATTAGCTATCTCTTCTTCACTTAGCTGTCCCACTGGAACCTTGATCTGTTCCCTTTTGGGCCATACTTCTCTGTTTCCTCAACTGGACAGGCTTCTGTGTTTACCTCTATATCTTAGATAGACCTGTCACACCTGTTACATGGTAAGGGGTAGAGCCTCAGGTATTTGTCAATTTGTGGCAACCTTTCTCAGAGCACCATGTGGTGGTGCTGTATGTGGGGGAGGGATCAGAGAGGGAACAATGCCACCTGCTCAGCCTTAGCCCTTAGCTCTTTTCCACTAATCAAATAAATTGTTGAAAGACAGGCAGTTTTGTCTGCTGTGCCACCCCCTACAAGTTTTCATAGTTCATTGCCACTGCTGGCTCCTGTTGGTGACTGTTGCCACTGCTGCCACCACATCCACCACCACTAATACCACTGGTGTCACCCCCAATGCCCCTGCTTCCCCATAGCTGTTGTCAGTGCCACCACACCCAACCTCTGTGTTCTGACTCCACCCTTCCTACCTGCCTCAATGAGTATTTCTTCCTTATTTCTTTGTTGGACCTCTCCTCAGTTGGATTTCTGGATCTTTATATTTTTTTATAGTTTTTTTACATTTTTTATTTATTATTTTTAGAGAAAGGGGAAGGGAGAAAGGCAGAGAGGGAGAGATATCAATGTATGGTTGCCTTTCACCTGCCTCCAGCTATGGACCTGGCTGGAGACCTAGCTTGGCAACTTGGTTATGTGCCCTGGCTGGGAATTGAACCAGCAACCTTTGGGTTCACAGGGGGCACCTTATCCACTGTGCCACCAGCCAGGACCTTTTTTATAGCTTTGAGTAGATGTATATCTTCTTAGTTGTGAAGGAAGATGCAGTGTGTCTACCTATGCCTCCATCTTGGCTAGAAGTCCATATATGTTTTTTGTCTAATCCCTTTACCTTCTTTCAACCAGTCCCAACCTCCTCTCTATGCTATTACAGCTATCAATCTGTTCCTAGTTTCTGTGCCTCAATTCTATTTTGCTCATTAGTTTATTTTGTTCCTTAGATTCCAGTTTTAAGTGAGATCATATGGTATTTGTCTTTCATTGCCAAACCTGCTTCACTTGGCGTAATAGTCTCCAGTTCCATCCATGCTGTTGCAAAAGGTAAGACTTCTTCCTTTATTACTGCTGGATAGTATTCCATTGCATAAATGAATCATAGTATTTTTATCTACTCATCTACTGATGGACACCAAGGCTGTTTCCAAATCCTGGCTACTGTAAATAATGCTGCTATGAGTATAGGGGTGCACATATTTTTTTGAGTTGGTGTTTCTTTTGGATATAGTCTCAGAAGTTGAATTGCTAGGTCCAAAGGCAGTTCCATTTATAATTTTGTGAAGACTCTCTATATTGTTTTCTACAGGGGTTGCACCAGTCTGCATTCCCACCAACAGTGCACTAAGGTTCATTTTTCTCCACATCCTCACCAGCACTTGTTGTTTCTTGATTTATTAATGATAGCCATTTTGGCAGGTGTGAAATGGTATCTCATTGTGGTTTTAATTTGCATCTTTCTGGTGGCTAGTGATGTTGAGTATTTTTGTTGTTGTTGTTGTTTTTTAATGTCTATAGGTCATCTGTATGTCCTTCTTAGAGAAGTGTCTATTCATATCTTTTGCATTTTTTAATTGGACTATTAGTCTTCCTGATGTTGAGTCATATGGGTTCTTTATATTTTAGAGGTTAAGCCCTTGTCTAATGTATTATTGGCAAATATGTTCCCCCATACAATGGGTTCACTTTTCATTTTGTTGACGGCCACGTCAGAGCACCACCATTCTGCCCCTACACAGCTGATTTTTCCATGAAGAGTGAAGGTTGGTGGTAATGGTCATGGACAATCCTTGAAGCTGACTAGCCTCTATAAGGGCCTCCCATTGATCTGCCACAATCAATTAAGGCTCAACTCAAGAGGAAGGTGTACTCAGGTCACATGAAGGGCATACCTCAAGTACACAGCTTTGATGATAGGGGAGGCTATGCCACAGGACCCCTCAGGACACCTGCTACATTAGACCACATAACCCCCAGCTTGCCCAATGGAGAGATGACTGCCTCTGGTCGGGGTATGGTCCCAGCTCCCTGGTGCCCATTCCTATTGGCCTCTAGATAAGCTTTTCACCTTGGGTAACTTCTGGCAAGTTCCCTTCAGCTGAGAGGTTCTCCTTAGATAAATTAGCCTTGAACATCAGAATACAGTTAAGTCTGTCATATTATTTCCTGGCAATTCTGCCTTGGAAGGCAACATCCATATACCTCATACATAGAAACAAATACAGGATGCTGCCAAAACAAGGTGACCCAAATGAAAGACTGTATCAGAATTTCAGAAAAAGAGCTAAATAATAAGAAGATAAGCAATCTTTCAGATGCAGAGTTCAAAACTCTTGTTATAAGGATGCTCAAGAAATTTAGTGAGGACCTCAACAGCATAAAAAGATCCAGTCAGAAATGAAGGATACACTAGTAGAAATTAAGAACAATTTACAGAAAAACAACAGTAGAGTGGATGGGGCCAAGAATCAAATCAATAATAAGTAACATAAGAAAACAAAAAATAACCAATCAGAATGAGGAGAAAAAAATCCAAAAAAATTAGGATAGTGTAAGCAGCCTCTCAGACAACTTCAAGAGGTCCAGCATTTGCATCATAGGGATGCCAGAAGGAGAAGAGAAAGAGCAAGAAATTGAAAAACTATTTGAAAAAATAATAAAAGGAAACTTCCTTAATTTGGTGAAGAAAATAGACATGCAAGTCCAGGAAGCACAAACAGTCCCAAACAAGATGGATGCAGAGGCCCATTCCAAGACACATAAGAATTAAAATTTCAAAGGTTAAACATAAAGAGAGAATCTTAAAATCAACAAGAAAAAAGAAGTTAGTTCCCTTCAAAGGAGTTCCCATAAAACTGTCAGCTAATTTCTCAAATAAAACTTTGCAAGCTAGTGGGGATTGGCATGTAATATTCTAAATCAGGGGTGTCAAACTCATTTTCACCATGGGGGCCACATCAGCCTTGCAGTTGCCCTCAAAGTGCTGAATGTAATTTTAGGACTGTATAACTGTAACTACTCCTTAACAGTTAAGCAAATCAAGTAGAAACAAAGTGCCTGGCCAAAGGTGTCAGGCTGGATAAAACAAGGTGGAGGGCCAGATTCGGCCCCCCAGGCCTTGTGTTTGCTACCCATGTTCTAAATCATGAAAAGTATGGACCTATAGCCAAGATTGCTCTATCCAACAAAGATATCATAGAATCAGAAGGCAGAATAAGAGCTTCCCAGACAAGAGAACACTAAAGGAATTCATCAACACCAAGCCATTATTATATAAAATGCTAAAGGGACTTTTTTAAGAAAAAGAAGGTCAAAACTATAAGCAATAAAATGGTAAAAAAGTTCAAATCTATCAACTTAATCTAAAAAACAAATTAAGCAAACAAGTAAAACAGAAGCAAAATCATGGATATAGAGTGTTTTGATGGTTACCAGAAGGGAGGGGCATAGAGGGAAATGGGTGAAGAGGTGAGAGGATTAAGTATTACAAATAGATATTTACAGAATAACCAGAGGGATGCAAAGTACAGTATAGGAAATGAAGTAGCCAAAGAACATATACTCATGACCTAGGGACATGAATAATAGTGGTGGGATTGCTGAAGGCATGGGGTTGCTGGGTAGGGAAAGGGAGGAGGGCCATTGGCCATGGGGGAAACATCAGGGCAACTATAATAACATAAGCAATAAAATATAATTGAAAAAAGGGGGTAAAAAGATTATTTTAGCTATTTGAAGTCCCTTAAGATTCCATGTGAATTTTTAGATGAATTTTTCTATTTCTACAAAGAAAATCACTAGGATTTTGATTGGGATTACATTGAATCTGTAGATCACTTTAAGTAGTATTGACATATTAATATTAAGTCTTCCAATCCATAAACAGAATGTCTTTCTCTTATTTAGTATCTTCTTCAATTTCTCTCATGACCTCTTTTATTTTTTCCAGCACTGTGTGCCTTATAAACCCTTTGCTAGTTATCCAATTTTCCTCTGTAGTGTTTTGAGACCCTTTTGACTATTATTTAGTTTGACCCTGTTTGATATATAAAATTTTAGTAATAAAAACCTCTGTAGTAATATGACCCCCTTAATATATCATAGAAGAAGTAATGTGTTGTGGTAGATTCTGGGAAATATAGAATTTAACTTTCTAAATTGGTGAAATAAAGCTTATGTTATGATGGAATTAGCCAAACTTTTTGGCCAACCCAATAAATCTAAAACTTCTGAAAGAACAAAAAGCAGAGTTATCCCATACTATCTCCTTGACAATGGCTATAATTGTTTGTTATGAAATGTGAGTTGTTATAAAGATGTCAGAGGGAATAATTAGGGAGACATGAAATAAGATATGACAGCCATAACTAGAACAATGTAAAATTTTTCACAAGTTTACTTAAGCTTAAGTTTGGCTATAACCTATTTCCATAACATCACTACCTTCCAAAAGTTTTCAGTAAAATGCTCTGAGATTGTGCATACCTTAATGTTCTTTTTCTTATGTCCCCTAAAGAGTCATGAACACAACACTAAGCACCCAGTAACTGACTTGGTAAGATTGGAAACTGAGAGCTAGTACATAACAGGCCATGAATGTATGAGGATGTCTGTTGCCCTGTAAGATATCCTAGTGACAAAGGCTCTGTTAATTTTCATGAGGACAATCTGAATTGGTCTAATTTTTTAATCTCTAGAATTATAATTTAAAATTACATAGATACTTAAGCAATTAGGAGCAGTAATTAAAGTGGGAAGGCTACATTGAAAGGAGCTTTGAACAAATAAGAATTAAAACTAAATTGAGTTATGTAGTAGCAGAAACTAGTAATTATTAGAGCTGTCAGGTAGAAGAGAAGATACAGAATAGAGTGAGGAAGCCAATTAACAGGAGGGAAAGAAAACACACAAGGGAATGCAGAGATGATGACAGTAGCTAGACCCATTAATGTGAGTGTCCAAGTGATTACTCTAGATTTTCCTACTGCTTGCATCTGTAAAACCTCCAGAATCCAAATCTAATCTGCATCTGATCCTGCTGTATTATGGTATCTTCTTTGTCTAGAGGGTTGAGAATCCCATTTTTTATTATCCCAGGATTACCATCCTTGTACTTGTACTTGAGATAATTTGGTTTGTTTTCTATTCCTTGCAACCAAAGTGTCTTAAATTCAATACCCACATAAAAAGATGAAATAAGAAATAAATCATTCAATAAAGTAAAAAGATAGAAGAGAAAAACACTAGTGGTTTAGAATTCCTTTCCCTTTTATCTTTTCTCTTTCTCCCTGAGTGATTGCTACTTCCTCCAAGGGTTTAGGTCCACCCTTTGTGTTACTGACCATCAGCCCCATGGTGCCTTCTCAGAGCTCTAACCTATAGCCAGACCCTATAGCTAATTGCTACTTGGACAACTCCATTTAGATATCTTCCTTTCCAAAGTTTCCAAAATCAGTTTTTCCTTCAGTATTTCATATATGACTGTATGATACCACCAGCCATTTAGTTTTCCTAATTTGGAGGAGAAGTATTGGGTGGTGAAGAGAGAGTTGTTATTAGCTTTGATATAGTCTTAATTTATATCCAACCAATCCTAATGATTCTGCTTTATTGGTATCTTATGAATAAGTCCAATTTTTCCATCTTAACTACCATTACATCATTCTCTTATACTAAAATACTACAACAACCTTTAATTGGTCCCTCTGCTTCCAGGCTAATTTAGATCCTACCCATTCCCCATGCTATCAACAAAGGGCTCACTCAAAAGCAGATCCAGTCATCTCACTCAACAAACTACAATGTCTCTTGAGAATCCCCTGAGTAAAGTTAAACCTCCTCATAGGATCCACCCTGGTTTCTCCTCGATAATCTCTTTAAGCTCCCTGTCTCAAAACTCCCACCACTGCCACCATCTCACAGCCTCAATGATTTACCCATCATCAAATACTTATAATTCCTAGAATGGATCATGTTATCTCTTAGCTCTTGCTCTTTGGACATCTAATTTTCTGTCTGAAACACCCACCTTTGTTCCCTCTCCTAATAGATATCTCCTATTTATCAGGGCTCAAGACTCTCTAGAGAGGGAACTAATCCTGTGGGTTCCATTACTGTTTTGTTTTTTGGGTTTTTTTTTTTTTTCAGCTTATTTACCATCCTACAGTGAACCGCAAGCTCATTAAGCATTGACTTTCTTTGCCATGTTATCCCTAGACTCATCCTAGTAAGTGGCACATAGTAGGAACTGAATACACATCTGTTAAATGAGTTCAGTATATTATTTACTAGCAAGACTTTCAGGTGGGGTTTTAAAAGAAAATCCAATTATAGTAAGCTTATAAAAGAATGGAAATGTAGAAATGGCACAATTGTGAGATGAAATAGAATTGAAAATTAAATCAATAAACAAGGTAAAGAATCACTTTGACTAAATGATGCCCTGATATTCTCCCTCCATCCAGTCTGGATTAGATTTCTCTCAAAACCCCTTATCTCTCTTGCAACCTTGACTATATTGTCATCATGTCTCAGGATGTGTTTACTTCACTGTTTCTTCAACAGGAGTAAGCACATCTTATTTATTCATTTAGGTCAAGCCCTTGCTAAAATGAATGAGTGAGGTGAAGTCACAAGTATTTTTCACTAAATAGCATGACATCAAAATATAAAGTAAAAACTATTATAAATGAAAGCAAAAATGACAGTTATGCAATCATGAGATATTTCAGCACACCACTATCAATCTATGACAAATCAATTCAATAAAAAAATAAGGGCATAAAGGAATTGAACTATATAACAAGGTTACATTAATAGATGCTGAACTTTGTAACCCCAGAAATGAAAAAAGCTCCCATAAATCAAACATTAACAAAAATGAATCACAAAAGAAACTTGAAATTATCCCACAAAGCACAAATGAAATGGAGTAAACTCCTGAAAATTCAAAAACAAAAAAGAAAGAAAAAGAGAAATAAAAGTTTTAAAATATCCAACCACTTTGACTAAAAACCACATATTCCTAAATATTAAAATGCTTCACCAGAACAAATGTGTTTAAACTTAAACACAAAGGGGATCCATTCAACATGGCAGTGTAGTAAGACATGGCTCACCTCTTCACACAACAGCATTCAAATTACAACTAAGATATAGAAGAACCATTAGCCATAACCATCATAAATTGAGTTCAACAGTATGACAACAATGGAATTAAAACCACATTGTGTAAGAAGGGTACAAGCAGCACAGATGCAGCACATGTGGTAGATAAAAAATTGGGAAGGATGTCTCAGGAGCAAGCCTCACACCAGTTTCCATCATCCCAGGGTTCTACCACCAGGAAAATAAGTCCCTACAACTTTTAGCCAGAAAAAAAAAAAAAGCAGAGATTGAGTCAGTGGAAGAAACCACTGGAGCACCAAGCAATTCCTTTAAAAGAACCCACAATCCCTGCCTGGTAGCACAGTGGATAAGGCGCCGGCCTGCGAACCCAAAGGTCGCGGGTTTGATTCCCCAGCCAGGGCACATAACCAGGTTGCAAACTAGGTCTCCAGTCAGGTCTGTGGCTGGAGGCAGGTGAAACACAACCGTACACTGATATCTCTCTCCCTCTCTGCCTCTCTCCCTTCCCCTCTTTCTAAAATAATGAAATAAAATCTTTAAAAAAAATTAAAAATTTTAAAAATTTAATAAATAAATAAATAAATAAATAAAAGAACCCACACATGAACTCAGCTACTACTCACTCTTGAGCTCCAGCACCAAGTTACCAGCTTTCAAAGGCACCTGGCATAAAGGGAGGAACTGAAGGGTCAGGCACAAAGGTAAGCAGAAACCATTGTCCCTTTTCTAAATTCTCCCCCTACAGAACCAGCAAGCTGGTGCCACATCAACCTGGCTAACACCATTTGACCAACCTTGGAGATCCCCAAAGACTTTAACCCACCCGATTTACTGGCCCACCCAAGATGCTTTTCCGTATGAATGGCTGTTCATGCATTGCAACTCCCTAAATCCTATCAAATAAGCAACAGTTGGCCTCATTGAGCCCCAAGTCAGGCACTAGCAGTGGCCAGATTCACAGCTTGTCTTCACCTGGGAATCTCCAAGCCCAGCACAATAGCAATTATCTCAAATTGCTTTATAGCTCAGACAGGGTGCCCTGGGCAAAACACAAGTTGGGGCTAACCTTGGCCTATACCACCTGGAATATTCCAGGGACAGCACACCCAGTGAAGTGATACAACATTGGAGTAACACCACCTTGCCCCTACACAGTTGATCTTCCATGGAGGGTGAAGGTTGATATCAGTGTCACAGCCAATTTTTGCAGCTGACTAGCCTGGGTAAATTCCTCCTATTAATCTTCCAACACCAACAAAGGCTCAACTACAAGAGGAGGGTGTATTCAAGCCCACAGGAAGGGCACACCTCAAATAACCAGCTTGAGTGATATGATAGGCTGTGCTACTGGGCCCTACAGGACACCTACTACCTTAGGCCATACAACTAAGACACAGAGTAAAAGCAGTTCTATCTAATACACAGAAACACATGGGGGCTGTCAAAATGAGGAGAAAAGAAATATGACCCAAATGAAAGAACAGAAGAAAGCCCCAGAAAAAGAGCTAAATGAAACAGAGATAGCCAACCTATCAGGTGCAGAGTTCAAAACACTGGTGATTAGGTGCTCAGAGAAATGATTGAGTACAGCCACAAAATAAAGAAAGAAGTAAAGGTTATACAAAGTGAAATTAAGAAAAATATACAGAGAACTAACAGAAATAGGAAGGAAGCTGGTATTCACATCAATGATTTGAAACATAAGGAAGTAATAAACAGTCAATCATCAGTACAGAATGAAGAAACAAGGAATTGAAAGCATGAGGAGTTAATTAAGAAACTCTGGGACAACTTTAAATGTACCAACCTCCAACTCATAGATAGGGGTGCCAGAAAGAGAAGAGGAAGAGCAAGAAATTGAAAACTTCTTTGAAAAAATAATGCAAGAAAACCTCCCAAATTTAGTGAAGGAAATAGACATACAAGTCCAGGAAGCACAGAGTCCAAAACAATTTGGACCCAAAGAGGTCCACACCAAGATACATCATAATTAAAATGTCAAAGGTCATAGATAGAAAACCTTAAAAGCAGTAAAAGAAAAGCAGAGTTACATACAAAGGAATTTTCGTTAAGTATCAGCTCATTTCTCAAAAGAAACTTTGCAGGCAAGAGACTGGCAAGAAGTGTTCAAAGTGATGAAAAACAAGGACCTACAACTAGATTATTTTATCCAGCAAAGCTATCATTTAGAATGGAAGAACAGATAAAGTGCTTCCCAGATAATGCAAAGCTAAAGGAGTTCATTGTGGAACCCCAGCAAAAGCCTGATGTGTATTACTAGCATTATTGAAACTAGGAAAGGAGGAAGCTTATTTAGAGACCTAGTTAATGAAAAGCACAGTCGCTCTGCAGGGGACCTCTGCAGGGACCCCTGGAGTCCACAAGCGCCTGGCAAGAAACCGCAGGGGGAAAAGACTGTTGACCCAAGATATTAGGGCAACCAGACAGCCTGGAGACAGGCTGATTAAGGCCTCAAGACCACATCAGAACCCCCACCCTGATAGTCAATCACTAACTACCATCTTATCCTCTGTGCCCTGGCTAGCTTGCTCTGCTATAAAAAGCCCTAGCTGTAAGCGGCAGCGGGCGCCTCATTAGATCGAGGTCGCCCCTGCGCAGGTCTGTTGTTTGGCCAATAAATAACATCTTTGAATCCCCGAAAGTCTCCAGCGTTTGGTGTCTTGCTTTTGTCTGGATATAACATTCATCATCACCAAACCATTATTACATGCAACATTAAAGGGACTTATTTAAGAAAAAGATCAAAACTATGAACATTAAAATAACAACAAGCTCACTATCAACAACTAAATCTAAAAATAAAATAATAATAAAAAAATAAAACCTAAGCAAACAACCAGAACAGAAACAGAATCATAGAAATGGGGACTATTTGGAGAGTTAAAAGTTAGGAGGAGGAAGGGGGAGGAAGAGGAAAATGGTACAGGGATCAAGATGCATAATTGGTAGGAACAAAATAGACGGGGGGATATTAAGAATAGTATAGGAAAGGGTGAAGCCCAAGAACTTACATGCATGACCCATGGACATGAACAAAGGTGGAGGATTGCTGGAGGGAAGGTTTTTTATAACCCTTACCCAAGGATACAATTATTGGGGTGTGTGTGTGAGTGAGAGAGATTGAGAGAGAGAGAGAGAGAGAGAGAGAGAGAGAGAGAGAAATATTGATCTGTTGCCTCCACCTGGGACTAACCTACAACCTGGGTATGTGCCCTGATGGGGAATCAAACCTATGACCTTTCAGTGCATGGAACGTTGCTCCAACCAACTGAACCACACTATCCAGGGCTATAAAGCTTTTAATGACATGAAAATACTTATGATCATTTTAGTTAGGATGCTATAAAACAGATCACCCTGGAACTTAATGGTTTAAAATAGTGTTTATATTTCTCACAGTTTATTAGTTAAAATTGGGCTGGAATCCTAGGATATAGGGGAGGGCAAAGTGACCATCCTCACATTCCTAGCCTTTGGTTCTCCTCCAGATGAGCCACATTATAGGGTTCCTTAGACTTCTTCAAAGAACTGGGACTAGAATCCAAAAGTAAATGTTCCCAGTAGCAAAAGTGAAAGCTAAAGATCTCTTAAGGTATAGCCTCAGACATTAGACAGCATCACTTATGCTGCTGCATTTCATTGGTCAAAACAAGTCCCCTGCCAGTCCCCAATTCAAAGGAAGGGGAAAAAAATGCATCTTTCAGAAGGAGGAGTAGTAACAAATATGTGACCATTTTTATTTTAATCCACCACAGTAATATGACATTTAGTGAACAAAAAAGATTTAGAATGTATATATTAATATAAACTCAACTCTGATATGCAATATTCATACATATTTATATATGTTATACAAATAAAAAAGCACATTATATATAGGTTTATATTTTACTTATAAATAAGGAAGACTAGAGGGTAAAATACGACAAAGATAACCTCTAGCTAATGGAAGGAATGTATGTAATTATAACTTTCCTCTTAAATTTTAGCTTTTACAAAGGAATTGGAATGTATTCTTTTTTACAACTGGAATGTAAATGTAACTTAAAAGATTTTTTATTTCCTCAAAGCTAGAGTCAAAAAAACTTCTTCCAAAAATAAACTAGAAAGCACTAGAGGAAATTGAATCTGAAATGGAGGAAAACCAACATCAAATTGAAAGCCAAAAAAATATATTTATACCTGTACAACTGCATAATTCTCTTTTTGACTGTAGAGACCATTGACATTTAAATCATTAATCATTTCATAACAGGTTTATGGCCATACTGAACAAATATGTAACTGATTTTTATCTTTCATTGTATTTACATTACATAGTGAATATTTTACTGCCTACAAAAAGACAAAAATCAAAAGAAACTTTCTTTGTTTTTATATATAGATCTAAGTCAAAATAAAATAAATGCAATAGTAGCCTTGAGCCAGACTAATAAAACTTGAAAAAAATTAGTGGATGTAACATAACAAAATATAAATATAAATAGACATGCTCAATTGTTATTTCTCCTGACATTACAATTTTATAAATTTCAAACAGGGGATGGTGTTTTTTTTTTTTTTTTTTTTTACACAGTCACTGTGCTATTTCAATGCAGCATTATAAATTAATGTTGCATGATTCTGATGGCAACTTTTGATGATATAGACATTAAGGAATGATTTCCAGTTAAGATAGCAGCACAGGCAGACACACCTTACCTCTTTGCACAACCACATCAAAATTACAAAATGTAAAAACACCATCATTCAGAACCATCAGAAATCAAGTTGAATGGAAGTCTGACAACTATAGAATTAAAGTGACTACATATATCCAGACTGGTAGGAGGAGCGCAGATAGGAAATGGACTGGACCCTCACCCACATGTAGTGGATAAAAAATGGGAGGGATATCTCAGGAGTGAGGGGTCCCAGCACACCAGGCCACCCATCCCAGAGTTCTAATGCCAGGAAGATAAGTCTCTACACCTTCTGGCTGTAAAACCCAGTGGGGATTGAATCAGTGGAAGAAACTGCTGGAGCCCCAAAAGTTCCTCTAAATAAACCCACACATGGACTCAGACCCACTCCCTCTGAGCTCCAGCACTGGGGTAGCAACTTGAAAGGCAGCAGTGGTGTACAGGGGGGATCTGAAGTGTCTGGCATCAAGGTGAATGAACAGAGGCTACTGTTTCTTTTATAACTGCCTACACACACACACACACACACACACACACACACACACACACATACACACACACACAGCTAGCCCTCAAGCTGGTACCATATCTAAGACTTCATCATCCCTACTAACACTGTTCGACCCACTTTGGAGATCCCCTGAGACTCCATCCCCACCAACTTGCAGGCCCACCCACACTTCTTTTCCATATGAATGGCTGGTCTTGGCTTCTGCTTCACAACTTCCTAAATCCTATCAAACAAGCAACAGCTGCCTCCCTGAGTTTAAGGCTTAGCATAGCAACAGCCAGCCTAGATTCAACAGCTTGGCTTCATATGGAAATCTGCAAGCTGAGCACAAATAGCAGTCATCTCAGGTTGCTTTGTAGCTCAGGCAGGGTGCACTGGGCAAAGTACAGACAAGGGCTGACCTTGGGCTGCACCACCTGGTACACCCCAGGGCCAGCACATCCAGAAGATAGATGCAGACCATGTCAGAGCACCACCACCCTATCCCTGTACAGTGTTCTTCCACTAAGGAAGCTGGTCAGTGGTAACAGCCAATTCCTTGAGCTGACTGGCCTGGCTAAATTCCTCGCATTGATCTGCCAATTAAAACTAATGTTCAACTACAAAAGGAGGGCGTACTCAACCTACACAAAGGGCATATCTTGAGTACCCAGCTCAGGTGATAGGGAAGGCTATGACACAAGACCCTTCAAGACACCTACTACCTTAGGCCACACAACCAAGACACAGAGCAAAGCAGCTCTACCTCATATGTAGAAACAAATACAGGATGCTGCCAAAATAAAGTGGCAAAAAAATAAACAAAAACCGTGCCCTAAATGAAAAAAAAAACATATCAAAATTCCAGAAAAAGAACTAAATGAAAAGCAATCAGATACAGAGTTCAAAACACTGATTTTAAGGATGCTCAAGGAATTTAGTGAGAACCTCAGAGTATAAAAAGATTTAGTCAGAAATGAAGAATACACTAATAGAAATAAAGAACAATTTACAAAGAAACAACAGTAGAGCAGATGATGCCAAGAATCAAATCAACAAATCAGAACCGGAAGAAAAAGAATCAAAAAAGAAAATGAGAATAGTGTAAGCAGTCTCTAGGACAACTTCAAGTGGTCCAACATTTGCATCATAGAAGTGCCAGGAGAAGAGAAAGGGCAAGAATATGTTTGAAAAA
Organism: Noctilio leporinus; assembly: GCA_004026585.1. Classification (NCBI taxonomy): domain Eukaryota; kingdom Metazoa; phylum Chordata; class Mammalia; order Chiroptera; family Noctilionidae; genus Noctilio; species Noctilio leporinus. Next base: position 16,839 of record PVIW01011814.1, on the reverse strand, counting down.
GTAATGAAAGATAAATTCCTTTATTTGGAAGGAAATAGACATGCAAGTCCAGGAAACACAGAGAGCCCCCAGGTAAGTTGGGCCCAAAGAGAACCACACTAAGACACATCAGAATTGAAATGCCAAAAGTTGAACATAAAGAGAGAATCTTAAAAGCAATAAGAAAAAAGAAGTTAGTTACCTACAAAGGAGTCTTCATAGACTGTCATCTGATTTCTCAAAAGAAACTTTGCAGACTAGAAGGGACTGGCAAGAAATATTCAGTCATGAAAAGCATGGGCCTACAGCTAAGATTACTCTCTCTAGCAAAAATAATAATAATAATTTAGAATCAAAGGTCAGATAAAGAGCTTCCCAGACAAGAAAACAGTAAAGGAATTCATCAACACCAAACCATTATTATATGAAATGTTAAAGACACGTATTTAAGAAAAAGAAGATCAAAACTATGAACAAAAAAAAAACAAATGGTAAAAATACAAATCTATTAACAGCTGAATCTAAAAAGCAAACTAGGCAAACAAGAAGAATGGAGACAGAATCATGGCTACAGAGAGAGGGTCTTGATGTTTGCCAAATGGGATAGAGGGGTGTGGGAATGGCTGAAGAGGTGAGGTGAGTAAAAAGTACAAATTGGGAGTCACAGGGTAGCCATAGGGTATAAAATACAGTACAGAAAATGGAGTAGACAAAGAACTTACATTTATGACCCATGGACATGAACAATGGAGGTGGTATTGCCTGAGGAAGTGGGGGTTGTTGGGTGGAGGGGGGCAATGAGGGAAAAATCAGGACAATTGTAATAGCATAATCAATAAAATACAATTTTCAAAAAGAAACAATAAGGAAGGAATAAAACAGGTATTCCTCAATATTTAGATAGACATTATTTTCAAGAACCCAAGATGTTATGTATTTAATAGCTCAACTAGCCCTCCCAGATTGTCAGAAGAGCCCACTTTTCATCTTCGCATCCTGACAGCTAAAAGGTCTGGAAATCTTTTTGGCTCACACCAAAATTTATAGTTTGAGAAAAGAATTGTCCCTCCTTCCATAAAGTAACAAAAGAATCCATGGTCTAACATAACTTAAAAGAAGAAAAAAATACTAGAAAAGAAATAGGAAAAAAAAAAAAAAAAAAAAAGGTGTCCTTGCTGTTTACAGACTTGTATTCTCAAAACTTCAAAATATCACCCACTCCCACCCAATTCAAGAATAACTTTGACTTTTGTTCATGTACATAAACCAAATGAAGCATCGTTCCTCACAACATGACGTTTCTAACCTTAGGCACTGAGTGACCCTGCAGCTCTATCCTGTAGATGAATTCTTGGCAGTCTTTCTCAAAACCCTTGTATATGATATGGTGATCCCTCTGGATACTAACCAGTAATGATGTATAGTGTGTAGAAAATGTGTAACATGTGAGGTTATTTTCAAATCATGAAACAAAACTCTTTCACTCAGTCATCCTTTCAGCAGAAAACAATCCTATCAAAGCTTTGATAATACATATTTTACCTTCAGTCAAGCTGTATCAATCATTCTGTTACATGATTTCTGTAGACTAAGGAATTTCAGCCTCTTTTAACACTAATGAGATCTCAAGAGATTATTCTAAAATACCTAATTTTTTCTACTGTTTCATCACTGGTGTATACACAATTCTTTTACCTTCACTAAGCTTCAAAGGTTTTTTTGTAATTATTTTAAGTAATTTAAATTATTTTAAATTAATTTAAGTAATTATTTTAGTCATCCATGGATTCTGAATGGTCTGTACTAACAAATAAAACAACAGTTGAATTTGTTTTTGTTCTTTGCTCATCTTAGAGACTTATTTTAGATCTTTCAGTTTTCATGACCTAATGGCTGATCAATGTCATTGAACTTTACATTTTTATTGACTTGCTACATTTGGTAGGAGGATTTTAGTGTGTGTCGGATGCCATTTTGTTTAATGTTTGGGTCCTACTATAGGTAAAAATAGAACTTAAAATTAAACTTCATGATGGTGTCAACAATAAGAAAATTATTTTTAAAAACATACCTCAAATACATCGCTGGTTTGGTTCCAGACCAACTACCATGATGAAGGAAATATCACAATAAAGCAATTCATATGAATTTTAAATTTCCCAGTGTACATAAAAGTTATTTTTTCACTGTACTGTAGTTAAGTGTGCAATATGTCTAAAAAATCATTATATCTAAAAAGCCAATGTACATAAGTTTGTTTAAAAAATACTGTATTGCCTTTTAAAATTGCTAACCATCACCCTGGCCCGTGTAGCTCAGTTTGTTGGAGTGCCATCCCATGGACCAAGAAATTTTGTGTTTGATCCCCAGCTAGGGCACATACCCAGCTTGTGGATTCACTCCTGGCTAAGGCACGTGCAGGAGGCAGCCGATCAATATTTCCCTCTAACATCACTGTTTCTTCCTCTTTCTCTCCCTTTCCTCTCATTCTAAAAAGCAATGAAAAAAAATGTCCTCAGAATAGGATTAAAACAAATGCTACCCATTTTCTGAACCTTCAGCAAGTCATGATCTTTTGGCTGGTGGAGGACCTTGCCTGAATGCTGATAACTGCTAACAGATCAGGGTGGTGGTTGCTCAAGGTTGGAGTGACTGTGGCAATTTCTTAAACTAAGACAACAAAATTTATCTCATTGATTGAGTCCTCCTTACACTTGAACACTTAACAGCCATGGTAGGGTTATTAAATGGCTGCATTTCAATACTGTTGTGTTTCAGGGCATAGGGAGGCCAAAGAAGGGAAGAGAGATGATGAAATGGCTGGTTCGTAGAGCAGTCAGAACACAAACAACAGTTATCTATTAGGTTTGCCATCTTACATGGGCATGGTTTGTGGTGCTCCAAAACAATTAAAAGAATAACATCAAAGATCAATCATCACAGATCACCATAACAAATGTAATAATAATAATAATAAATGTTGACATATGAAAAGAATTACCAAAATGTGGCCACAGACATGAAGTGAGAAAATGTCATTGGAAAAAAATCACCAATAGGTTTCCCAGATGGGGTTGCCACAACCTTCAACTTGAAAAAGTGGAAAAAAAAATGGAAAGGCACCCTGGCTGGTGACACAGTGGATAAGGTGCCAGCCTGCTAATCCAAAGGTTGCTGGTTCGATTCCCAGCCAGGGCACATAACTAGGTTGCAAGCTAGGTCTCCAGCCAGGTCTGTAGCTGAAGGCAGGTGAAAGGCAACCATACATTGATGTCTCTTTCCCTCTCTGCTTCTCCCCCTTCCCCTCTCTCTAAAAATAATAAAATGAAATCATTTTTTTAAAAAAGTGAAGGGCAATAAAACAGGTATATCTGTAAGTATTCCTCTATGTTCTGTATGGCACCAAGAACTTTTCAGTTTTATTCCTTGTTCCTTACCTGAATCCATATTTTTTTTCATAACTCTATATTTTTATAGTCAGAGAATAAAGGAGAATCAAGACCTATTAAACAGGATAATAACAAAGCAAAAAGCAATATAACGAGGAACCTGGGGCTGTATAAAACAGAAACCCTTGGAAATTTAGCCTCATGAGACTCAGCTAAATATTAGGTCTTTCTCAGTCTTGCCCTCCTCCCTCCCTCCTGCTTTTTTTCTCTCAAAAATGTACAATCCTCCTTGTACTTATTTTCAAATTAAGCTAACCAGAAACTTCAACTAATAAACATAACCTATTCCCAAATCAAGGGAATAATGTAGTTCCTGTTTTTAACACTTGAAGTGAGTTTTCTTTTAAATAAGTTCCTTAATATCTAGAACTTTCATTGTCAGAAAGATTGTATCATTTTCCATTATTGCAGATACTAAATCAAGAATATGCTCAATGAGGGGAGCAAAAAGGGGATGAATGTAATACAACAACAATAAAATTTAAAAAAAAAAATATGCTCAAAATGAGCTCATCTGGGTGTTACAGATAGAGGAATACAAATATTCTCAATACCTATAATAATCTCATTGTCTGCCATACAATTTTATGCTTCTTTTATATGCATGTTATTTTTTTTTTATATACAACCATCTTTTTTCCATGGAAAGCACAGTACTTTACCTTTGAACAGCAAAATAGAAAGTTACATTTTGAAAATAGCATATATCTAGATGTTGTTCCTTAGTAAAATATTAAGTTCTGCTTTTGTATTTTACTAATAGCATCATAGTAACTTTAAACATATTTAAATACTTCTCTTACCTTGAAGTGTTAGAGTTTTACAAGATGAGAAATGGTAATAGGCATTTTAAACTGTCACCTTCATGATTTCTCCTACTTTCTTATGTAAGCTATAGCAGAGTTCAAATTGTAAGCCAAAATTACTCTATAAAAGCCAGTATTACTTTATAAACTTGCTTTAAAAATGTTTCTTCCTAGGCTCAGACTAGTTTGTAAATATGAGGTTTATCTTTTAATCTCCTAATTCTCTTCTGAGGTAGAAGCTATACAAGGGGGATCCCAACAAAGGAATTTATTAAAAATTGTGTATTTATTCTTACATGTTTAAATTTCAGTCACCTTCAAAATACTCTCCATTTGATACAATACACCTATTGAAAGATGTGGCTTCCACTGCTCGCAATAGTTTTTGAACTTACTGACTATGATGCCCTCTAGGGCTTCTGCCTTTGTTTGTTGGTTTGTTTGTTTCACCTCTACCACATCAGCAAATTGTTTCCCTTTGAGAGCTTTTTGCATCAGAGGGGGTTGTGGGGGGAGTTGCTCCGGGTGAGATCAGGTGAATAGGGCGGGTGGGGTGGGGGTAATGCTGTTCTTAGTCAAAAACTGCTGAACACTCAGTACAGTGTGAGCCGGTGTGCTTGTGAATCACCCATCATGAAAAGGGAAAACATTGAAAGAGTCTAAAAAATTCACTGAAGACAAATGCAGCCTCCTCTCACAACAATGCCAGCTGGTACACTGATATAGATGGGTACCTAGAACAGTCACCTAGTGGGGAAAGCCTGTACCCCAAGAGGTCAGCCCTCCAGAAGATAATTTATGTTTTATTGTATGGTCTCCTCTCATATTTACACTAGGAAGAATTTTATTCCAGGCTTTCAAAATTAAATATCTTTCTACTTCAGTACTTCTCTGTTGAAAGGGTTCATTATTCTTAATCCCACCATGACCACCCCCCAAAAAAATAAAAATAAATAATAATAGTTCTCATTATTCTCATGCCAAAAGGTTTTATGACATATACTTCATCAAAATGGGATAAAACCTTCTTCTATAACAACTCTGTCTAAAAAAGAAAACTAACCAAAAGCAAACATTTCTGAAGTAATTAAGCCATGAAGTAAAGAAGTTTAGCATATACATGATTGTTGCTTGGTTTTTTATTCTTTATCAATTACATTCTATTTTAGCTCTAGTTCATTTTGGAATGCAATAGTTTAACTTAATTGTTTCAGAGATGAAGAAGATGCTGGAAACAATGTTCTTGCCCTCGATAATTTTCTCATGGCCCAGGACATCTACTGAAGTTTCTAGGTGGTTTCCTTAGGTGGTAGTGACAGAATACTACTACCCTCTCAACACACCCCATCTTAGAAGCAAATTTTCCAAAACCCATTTGAATTTTAGGCTGAAATCAGCTTTCAATGTTTCATAAAGCATTAAGAATCAGAAGAGTGTTCTAAGCTCCTGCATCCCAACCAGTATGCATCTAATGGAAATCAGAAGTTAATGTATTATTATTACAAGATGCAAAAAGAACTTCTCAATATCTTCTCTAATAAAAAAGGAAGAACACTGGCCCTGGCTGGTAGCACAGTGGATAAGGCGCCAGCCTGCGAACCCAAAGGTCGCAGGTTCGATTCCTCAGCCAGGGCAAATAACCAGGTTGCAAACAAGGTCTCCAGTCAGGTCTGTGGCTGGAGGCAGGTGAAACGCAACCATACCTTGATGTCTCTCTCCCTCTCTGCCTCTCTCCCTTCCCCTCTTTCTAAAAAAATAATGAAATGAAATCTTAAAAAAAAAAAAAAAAAAAACATTGAATACAACAGGACAATAAAGAAGAATAACTGTTGTGGGAGACTTTGTATTGGACAGATTTGATATTTGTTTCATCAGAGGGTAATCCCTAATATTATCCTCCAAGATCAGACTTGTACAAAGGATAAAACTCGGGAAATTATTTAGACTTGCAGATCATCTCTCCTATTCTGACAACTGCATTGTTTTGGATGCAATGAAACAAAGGTGCTTCAGATTTGGAGAATATTTCCCCTCGGTTCTATTTCATTCACTTCTTTCCTGAATATCACTGACTCATTTACTAGACTTTGCTACTTGTCACCATTATTACCTTTTTCAGTCTTCTCACTACGGCACCCTTGGGCTGGACTTACATCAAGCTTCAAGGAAACTTAATAATATTACAAAATTGGTCCTGAAATACAGACTTGAAAGTATAGACAGTTCTATGAAGCTTAAGTATCCAATTTTCTTCTTTCCTAAAACCGGCCCCTAAGTGTCCATCTCTGTTTTTACTTTATTTATACAGATTTTTCAATAATCTTTGCTATACTCAAAACACAGAATCAGATAAAAGACAATTCAGTATATTTTGTGAATCTATGCCTTGGCTTCAGAAAAGAAAATATCTACCATCAGCCATTGGTCTAACATTTCACTTCTAAAGGAGACTTAGAGACAAAGAAACTATCCCTTTTATTATTGCTAATAAGGAAAGATGCTTCTCTAACTATATGTATAGTTCTCCCTATTACACTTGCAGTTTTCTAACAAAATATTTACTGAAATTCTCTTTCAAAAAATCCATCTATGGTCCTTTCTTCCATTTCTAATCTCAGACTGTTGTTCTTTCCCTCTAGACTAAATTCCTTTTTTCTTTTTTATGCCTTATCTTCAAAACATCATATTTGCAGGTATGCGCTCTTCTGTTAATTTTTAAATCCCTCTTGTAATATGAAAAAACACAAGATTAGGTTTTTTTCTAAAAATTGTCTTGATCTCTCTCTTAATAATTTTAGCTACTATTTCCCAGAGGAAAACGGGGGTTTGACAACAGAGATCTAATTAGACCCATATGTTGCTTTAAACCAAATATATTCTGAACGATGTTTTGGCATGAGCTTGTAAGAAAGCTCTCTCTCTCTCTCTCTCCCTCTCTCCCTCCCTCCCTCTCTCCTTCTCTCTCCCTCTCTCCCTTTCTCCCTCTCTCCCTCTCTCCCTCTCTCCCTCTCTCCCTCTCTCCCTCTCTCTGTCTCTCTGAATAATGCTGATGAAACCAGCTCCTGAGGCCACATGTGCATGGCTGCACCTGCTCATGGCATACAAATGCACCTGCTCATACTATACACCTCCTCAGATGAGAGAAGGGCAGAGTTTTCTCCACATTGCCATTGAAGGGGGAGTGGTTGTGAGGTGTAACAGGTGAAACCTTAAGGGGCTATTTGTTGATACTATGGCTAGCTAGGCAGCTGCTACCAATGCCTGAGACCTGCTCTGCTGTTCACCATTCCTCCCTGTGGAATTCTCCAGAGACACATACAAGGAACAATAGTAAAGAAACCAGAGTATCCCCTGAGTACTTTTGGAGACAGGGCAAGACTCTCTGCTAAGTGGTTGCTGCACACACCTTCACATCTGAGTAGGACTATTATGTCCTTCAGTTTAAATAAGAATTTGTTCATCTTTCACCTTGTAGCCTGCATAAAAATCAAGGCAGTGACCAAAACTCTCTGCTATGCTAGGAAATAAGAAGTGAAAAAACAGGACTCTAACACCCTAGCCACCCTGCCTCCTAGACTAAAAAAGAGCATGTGTGCCTGTGCATGCTCTACTAACACCCAGTTACCCTGCCCCCTGCAGACATAGCCAAGTCATTCACACTGAACTCTCACCAATCAAATCGGCCTTCCCGTCTTTCAGGGAATAAGCAGTATAAGAGAGAAAGGAAAACACTAGTGAAAGCATGGTTAAAGTATTTTGTTTCATACAAGCCTATGTAGAGATTGAACAGTGTCCCCCAAAACATTCCTGCTTCACCCAAAACCTGAGAATGTAAACTTATGTGGAATAAGGATCTTTGCAGATATAATTAAATTGAGGATCTTGAAATAAGACCATTTTGGACTTAGAGTGGGTCCTAAATCCAACAACTGGTGTCCTTATAAGAGAAAGAAGAGATTTTGAGATATACAGACATGGGGGAGAAACACAGAGAAGGAGATGATGTGAAGACGGAGGCAAAGGTTGGAGTGATGTGTCTATAAAATCAGGAATGTCAAGCATGGCCAGCAATCACCAGAAGCTAGGAGAGAGGCATGGAATGGATTCTCCTCCAGAGTTTCCAGAAGAAACCAACTGTACTGGCAATGGGTTTTGGACTTCTAGCCTACTGAACTGTGAGAAAATATGCTTTCATTGTTTTAAGCCACCCAAATTGCAGTAACTGGTGATAGCAGCTCAAGAAAACTAATATGCTATTAACACCCTCTATTACATAATCATAAAAAATGTGTCCAATTGGTCACAAGGTAAGTTAAACAACAGACTATGAATCAAGGGTGTAAATTATGCATCACAACCAAGAAGTTATATTTAGAATTTGTATCTTACTGGTAGAGGTGCAATGAAATTATTGTTGGGTGTAAAGAACAGCAATGTAGTATAATGGCTTACTATACAAGTCTGGTTTGAATACTAGCTTCCCTACTTATTTGCTATGTGTATTTATCTTAAGAAACTAGGCCCTGGCTGATGGCACAGTGGATAAGGTGCTAGCCTATGAACCCAGGGCACATAATCAGGTTGCAAGCCAGATATGCAACCAGGTCCGTAGCTGGAGGCAGATGAAAGGCAACCATACTTCTCTCCTTCTCTCTCTCCTTTCCCCTCTCTTTAAAAATAATAAATAAAATCTTTTTAAAAAGAAAGAAACTAAAGCTCAGTTTCTTCATTTGTAAAATGGGGATAATAATAGAACAATATGTACCTCATGTGATTATTATAATCAAATGAGATATTTTATTAGTGTATGCCTGGAACATAGCAAATGCTGTTAAAATGCTTATTATCATTTAATATCATACTTTAATTATCAATACATCAGGAAACAAAATAAGAATAAAATATTTTCCAATATTTTCTCAGGTGAATATCATAATAATAAGAGTCTGAACAGGGGTACTAGAAAAAGAGAAGCCACATTTCTTATTAGCAAATATGATGTTATCAAATTATGAAATGATGTGACTTAGCCAGTCACAAAAGACTACTTTCCTTATGTGGACAGATTTTTTAAGACTTTTTAGGCACCTTTTTATTCATACACACACACACACACACACACATACACACTAACAAATTGTTGTGGAAAATGCACAAAATTTTACTACTAAAATTTTAGAGGTCTATCATAGTTTTTCTTAATAACAAACACTTAAGAGATTGATTCAGTTGATGGAATAGCCTTCACAATATCTTAAGAACATAAAAGATGTTCTCTAAGTTAGATTTTTCAAGTATTTACCTTGAATTTGTTTCATTAGTCACTCTTACATTTGGATTTGTTTTCCATTGTTTAGACTATATCCCCTAAAAATTTTCTTTAATTAAACACTTTTTTAAGTTGGCAGATAGTATAAAATTTATACAAAAATGTAAAAAATAACTAGAATAGTGAAACAACTATGAAAATGAATAAACAAAGTTATTCCCAAATTAAAAACTTACTATAAAGTTTATCAAGTCTGTGTTATTGGTATCAAAATAGATAAACACATAAATGAAACTGAACAGACTATTTCTGAAGCAGAAATAGATCCACACACATGATTGTATTAGTTAGCTCAGGCTGCCATAACAAGATACCACATACTGGGTGGTTTAAACAATAATCCTTTATTTTCGCACAGTTCTGAAGGCTGAAAGTCCAAAATTAAGGTGCCAGCAGAGCTGGTTTCCATGAGGCCTCCTTTCTTCCTGACTGATAGATGTCTGCCTTCATTAGAAGGCCTCGCATGGTCTTTTTTTCTGGTGAGGGAAGAGAGGGAGGATGGGAGGGAGAAAATGAGCTCAAGCTCAGGTATCTCTCCCTCTTCTTGTCCAGCCAGATGAAGGCCCCACCTTTAGGACCTTATTTAGTCCCTCAATTATCTCCTTAAAATCTCTAGCTCCAAACACAGTTACATGTCACATTGGGGGTTAGGACTTCAAATAACATATAAATTTGAAGAGATATAATTTATTCTACAACAGTAAACAAGTCATTTTTTACAAAGTTGTAAAGGGAAGTCAGTGGAGAAAAGGTAGACTTTTCAACCACTGGTGCTAGAACAATTGAATATGCAAAGCCAAAGAGGGAAAAAATTAAACTTGAATATACAGATTATACTATATATAAAAATTAACTCAAAACTTTTTTTAAGATTTTGTTATTTTTAGAGAGGCAGGGAGGGAGAGAAACATCAATGTATGGTTGCCTTTCACTTTCTTAGCTTGCAACCTGATTATGTGCACTGGCTGGGGAATCGAACCAGAGACTTTCGGGTCCACAAGCCAGTTCCTTATCCACTGTGCCACCAGCCAGGGAAACTCAAAACCTAAAACTACAGAAATTCTAAAGTCACTGTTTATAAAATAGAAAGAAGAACAATAGCCTGGGGAAAATATTTTTAAATCACATGTCTGATAAAGGACTTATATACAGAGCTCTTGAAACCCAATAAGAAAACAACCCAATTTTTCAATAGTTAAGAGATTTGACAGACATGTCACCAAAGATAATATGTGGTTGTCAAATAAGCATGAAATTATGGCCAATACTATTAGTCATTAGGGAAAGGCAAATTAAGACCATAAAACAATTTTTTAAAAGAACTGCACCTATTAAAATACCTCTTTTTTTTATTACAGTTTACTTTCAATATTATTTTGTATTAGTTTTAGATGTACAGCATAGTGAGTGGTTAGATAATCATTTCCCAGTGATCCCCCTGATATGGAAAGTACCCACCTGGTACCATAGATAGTTATTGCAATATTAAATACATCCCCTATGCTGGAATTTATATCCCCATGACTATTTTATAACTATCAATTTGTACTTCTTTTTTTTATTTAATTTTATTGTTATTGTATTACATCCATCCCCTTTTTCCTCCCCTCTGTCCCCTTCACCACCCACCCACTTCCCCTAAAGTCCATCCCACTTGTTGTTCATGTCCATGGTTCTTCCATGCTAGTTCCTTGACTACACTGCTCCCATTCTTTGCCTTCTCCTTCCCACTCCCCTCCTACCCTCTGCCCACTGAAGGTCTATTCATTGTATTCATGTACCTGGTTCTGTTTTTGCTTGTTTGTTTTATTTTGTCCATTATTGTCCTATAATGGGTGAGATCATATGGTATTTGTCTTTCACATTCCTAACAAATATTAATCACTCAATAAATATAAGTATAGTGGGGCCAGTAGCCAGTCTGCAGTAGGTTGACAATAAAATAGGAAATGAGAATAAAAATTGATGTAGGCAAGTTTTCAAGTATTTTTGCTATCAAAAAAATAAAAAGGGAGATAAGGCTGACCAAAGGAGTTTTGGAAAAAGAAAGTTTTAAGTGAAAACTCTCTTCTTGTGATATTCCATTTTTGAGAAAAATTGGTCTATCATGTTAAGTCAATATTGTACTAAATTTAATTTTGGTTGGTTTCCTAACACCTTCAGGTTCTTAATTATTATCACTCTGAGATTTGCCAATCTTAGAACATTTTATTACTGGCTTTAAGAGGATATATGAGAAAAGTACAATAAAATGTATGAATTAAGCCTTTGGGTTGAAGACTTTATTAGAATTTTCTTTAAAATTAGTGAACTAGTTTCTAGATGCTGTTGTTATTGATATAGTTGTCTCTAATATCTGTTAAGATAAAATTATATTAAGATGTCATGTATTACTCCTTGACACCCAAAGTGATCATATTAGAATTGTATCAAGTTATCATCCTATTTTAATGAATATAAACTCAAAATTAGGGTTTAGATTATAAACATTAGATATGATGAAAAATGTCTCTAAGTTATAAGAATGATATCTTCTTTTATATACAATGAAATTTTCTTATTTCTTCTAAAGAGGCATTATTTAAATGCTAATATTGGACTCATATATATAATGTCTCATTTCAAAATGCTGACTTAGTAACAGTGTAGCTTGTGACACTGTATTAGAAACTCAGAAGACATTGATTTGAACCAAACTGTTATATGTTTCTCCAATTACCAATAAGAAAATGTCTTTTCCTATCTAATTTTTCAATGGGTGTTGTTGGGGAAAGTGAGGAACATCAAAGTATGAATCAATTAAGTATATCTATAACTAAATTTTTATTTTTATACCACCAAGAATTACAGCAACATAACTAAAATATATAGCCATCCACTTTTGAGCACAGTAACAGATCATTTATTCTACTTTCCATAAACCTCTAATAAAATTCTCTGAATTAAAGATAACTAACATTTGTATCTCTCATTGCTTACAAAATCCGGTTACATAAATATCTCATTTGATTTCACTCAACTCTATATAGTAAAAAAGACCTTTCAAAGGTATGGAAAGCTAAAGTTCACAGACATTTATTGGCATATGAAGAGTTACTAAAAAATGAAACCAAAATTCAAACTCATCATTCATCTCAAAATTTCATTGTTCCTAGTATACCACAAACACATTTACATATATGTAATTTCTTCTAGCAAGAGCCCAAATGACGTTTCCTCATATAAATTTTATAATAAAAATGAGAATACCATCAATTCCTTGGATCAGATAAAACTTCATATTGATCTCCTGCTTCTCACTGTCAAAGCTGTGCCTTGACAAAACTTTTAAAATTTTGATTCTCTAAAGCCCTGGCTGGTGTGGCTCAGTGGATTGGCACCTGCCTGTGAACCCAGAGGTCGCTGATTCCCAGTCAGAGCACATAACCAGGTTGCAAGCCAGGTCTCCAGCCAGGTCTTAAGCTGGAGGCAGATAGAAAGCAACTATACATTGATGTGTCTCTCCTTTTCTTCCTCCTTCCCTGCCCTTCTCTCTAAAAACAATGAATAAAATCTTTTAAAAACTTTTTTTTTATTCTTTATTAAAAATTAAGAAAAGAAAAGAAAAAAAAAAAAAAAAAAACCCACTTCCAAGGGCATGAGTCTGATTAATCTGATCCCATGGCTGCAGGCATCTTCCAGGGCATACTGACAGAACATGTTCCTTTTTGACCTCAAGTGTCTGGAAACACAGAGTGTGACACTTACCTTCTGCTAAGCATCTGAAACCCAGTGGGCTCCAATCTTGGCTGCAACCAGCAGTTTTCTCTATTTGGATTACTCTCTTAATGAGCAGAACCAGATGGTGGCCAGTGAATTTACCAGACAACAGAAGCTTCATTTTCCATGAAACCTGTGTTTCATAAAAGAACACTAGCTTTTCTTTTATGCACCTTCCTATAAATTCATATTCTTAATACATACAATCCTTTAAAAATTTCTAAAAATGTTCTTCCTCCAAAAACATCTGTTATATGGGTTAAATTCTTATGTCATTACAGGTGTGCATACTTCATCTCAACTGAATTATACAAATATTAAAGTCCTGAGACTGAGACATGGATGGCTTTCCTTCTTCTCTACCTATGCTATATTCCTGGATATTCAGTAGGTACTTAAGGATCTTGATTAATTGCACTAGTCAATTTTAGATTAAGTTAGTAGATGTGTACCTCCACTCAAGGAAGGTAAAATTTAAGACAGCACTAGTTTAAACAAATATTTTTTAAATCACTAGAGAAGTTTTTAAAAATATTTTAAAATAATATTTTAAAACTATTAAGTCCAATTAAATGTTTGAATGTCTATTGTTAGATGGTAAATAACTTAATTTATAACCATATATACCTAAGGAAAGATTATTTGTACAAAGGTCTAGAATAAGCTACATATTAAATAAAGATAGGAGTTTGAGAAAAATGAGGTAGACATGGGCAAAGGGGGATGAACAGGGGACTTCTGTAATAGCGTCAAGAATAAAAATTAAGTTTAAAAAGAGAATAAGTAAATACAGAATAAAGGAATTTAAGAAGTTAATGTCACATATAATCAACTGCATTTTATTATATTAATAATTGTTTAAAACATAGACATTTGTTAAGATGTTTACATATATATATTATACAGAATAATAGCATGATATTTTTCACTGTAGGTCTCTGTTATGTAGATTTATACCATTGTTTTTAATAGCTAATAGTACTTAATGATATAGCTGTATTATAATTTGGTTAAAATTTTCTATTAATTTTTAAAAAGTAAGCAAAGATAATGAAGGGCATTCCAGCCTCTTTGAATGAGTTGCATGGATAAGCTTGGAGACCCAAACAGAATTGAAGCTTGTTCATAATTAACATGCCTTAGGTTTAACTTTACAAAATTGACATTTCTGATGGAAATTGGAAATTTTAAATAGTTTCTCCTAATAAATGTAATCATAAACTCATGAATTATTCAATAAACATGACTGAGCACCTATATACGGATGGTGAATATTGATAGAAGAATTCAATAATTGAATTAATAAGGCCATATAAAAGGTTAAGTCAACATTAAAAAGACTTGAGCAGGAAGTTCTTATAAAGACAATGTTTCTAAAGTAAATATTGAAAAATACTGTAATATAATGTATTTGTAAATTATATACTTCTCAAAAAGTAAAAAAATCACTACCCAGAGTTGATACATTTCTTACATAAAAATTAAACATGTAGTAACATAAGACAGTAAGTAATGTTTAGGTTCAGAAAAAATAGCAATTAGTGGGCTGTCCTTTGGAAAACATCAAGTTCAATCATATGTCAATTATATCTCACTAGGAATCATACAAAATATTACTTTTTTATTAATTCAATGAGGATAAGAGAAAAATTACACTTTTTATTTTTAAACCTCTACCTTTTCCCACAGATGTGTGTGTGTAACTGATTGCTATAAGTATCTGGTCACACACACACACACATACACACACATACACACATAAAGACACCACAGGACAATTTTATTCCGAGTATAAATTGCATTCAATTGTACTGAATTCTCAATAAATAAGATGATTCATATCTTATTTACCTATTTCTAAATGACTGGACAGATTTTCTTTAATTATATGGCTCATTTTCTCAAGTGTTGCCTTTTTAATATTAATCTATAAATCATGGTTTTTATAGATCATGTTTGGGAAATTTTTCATATTTTAATCCCACTAACAAGTAGGCTTATATTTAATGTATATGCATATTATTGACATTTTGTTATATATTATATATGGAAATTATTGCCAGCTCTTCCTCAGCAGCTTCTCACACTGCCTTATATTTTCTGTATATTAATTTTAAGATTTATAACCTAGATTTGGATATTTTTTCCAAAAGACTAATAGTACACTCAAGAGAAAAAATTTGCCACCTCTCTTTGTATCATACATGCTAGGAGATTCCAATCTATGTTTCTTTAGAGATATTTTAGGAACTTATTAATTTTATCATACCTAATTTTAAGCGTAAGAGCACCACTATGGTCTTTATATAAAAAAAAATTTCGTGCTCTCAAGTGTATGCTACCCAAGTGACAGTTACAGGGTTATTCCCTAATGGCAATATATTGCTAGCTGTAAAAAAATACATTAAAATAATACTATGTTTTTGAAAAACCAAACATAAAGAATTTCCAGATATAAAGGTGGGAAAGCCAATGAATCCTCTCCACAAAATAAAGTTATAAATATATATAACTGAGCAAATACAATTGTCAAGGCTCTGAAAATTTATCAAAACTAGACAACAAATTGTGAAGATTTTATTCTTGAAAAACCCAAACATTGGTTACAAACAGCAGATCAGTGGTCTTCTTGCCTGGGACTACTTTCTTTCACCTCCCTTCAGCCCTACCCACCTCATTGGCAACAGCAGTGGCTTCACCATGTGGCGGTGGTCTCAAAAACAGCAGCTTTACTGCAAGAGGGGATGTGGCGTCAATTTAGGGGACAGAAAGAAATCTGTGATTTTTCCCAAGTAAAAGTAGCAAAGATGGAGAGAAACAAATTAGGTAAACCTGTAAATTTGCTAACCTGATGTTGCAGTCCTGGTTTGGGGAAGCAGTGGCTCAGTCAAGGATTTAACTGGGGAGAACCTGAAAATGAGAAATTCAGAGAAAGGCAATATAAGTCTCCCATATAGCTTGCGTCTGGTAAGCTACCACATGCAAGAAAAAGAACCAAGCAAGGTGGGCAGAGATTAATTGCAAATGAGCACAAAGGAACTTTTGGGGATAATAGTCATGTCCCAAAATTAGATTTGAGTTTGAATCGAACATTTATTGTGATTAAATTTTGAGCTATATGTTGCCAGTGCAAATCAGGCTCTCCCACAGGATCACCAAAAAAAAAGAAAAAAAAAAAAAAATCATTTCATGAACCCACACACAAGAGATTGTGGTGTTGCAAGGTTTATTTGAGTAAAAGTCTAACCCTCATTTTCTAATGTCCTATTTCCATTTGTCCCACCATGAAAATAGTTCAGCCATGACTTCAGCAAGGTCAAAACAAAGTCCAGTACCCAGAGTTTCTGTTTCATATTGAGGCTTAATCCTTTGGAATCAATGTAGTCTGCTGCAGGCCCACAAATGGCTGCTGAATCCACATGGTTGCATGTCTTTCTAGGCAAGAGAGAGAACACATGAACAACTAGGGTGAATATGGGTCACCAAATGTGTATGTGTGTGTGAGAGAGAGGGGGGG
>PVIW01011813.1:0-35405 GCA_004026585.1 Noctilio leporinus | reverse complement strand
GCAAAACTAACAACAAGCAAAACAGAACCAAATATATGAATACAACGAATAGGCCTTCAGTGGTCAGGGGGAAAGGGGTTGAGGGGAGGGGGGAGGCAGAGGCAAGAAAGGGGAGCAGCTTAGACAAGAACCTAGTATAAAGGAACCATGGACATGGACAACAGGTGGGATTGACTTTGGGGGGAATGGGTGGGTAGGGAGGGGGACAGAGGGGAGCAAAAAGGGGATGGATGTAATACAACAACAATAAAATTTAAAAAAAAAGGAAAGAAAATAATGAAATATCCAGTAAGCTAAAAATAGGGAGTGTAATTTATTTTCTTATATTAATGATATTAAAGCTACTGCTTAATTTTCTTATCTGTGTAAAGACTTTGAAGAATTAAAGATAGGAAGAAACTTTCAGTCATATTGCAAGGGAAATTTTCTTTGATCTTTTTACCCACCCTTTTAACAAATACTAATTGAGCTCTTACTATGTCCCAGGCTTTGTACTGTGTATAAATGATACAGCAGTGACCTAAATAATACAATCCTTGCCATTGTTTATCGTAAACAATTTAGTAAGCCTTTAACTCTAGTTGTAAGACTTTAGCCAAGTCACTGTACTTTTCTGGGACTGTAATTCTTTTATCTCAAATAAGAAGTATTTGAGGAATTGGTCTCTCTGATCCATTCCAACCCTTAAAGTTATAAATATTTTATTAGTTTTAGCTTTCATCTATTTTCTTTTTACTATGTGGAGCCGGAGCACTCTAGGTGGTCTAAATATTTTTGTTTTTTAACCTGTATATAAGTCCAAAATTGTTGTTTAAACAGTTTATTGAGGAGTAGTTTATACACAGTAAGTTGTACATATTTGATGTGTAAAATTTAATACATTTTATAGATATGTAAAATAACCATCATTCACCACAATCAAGATACCCATTCACTCTTAAAAGTTTCTTTGTGCCCTTTGCAATGTCTTGTCCTACCTCACTACCAGGCAGTCATTGATCTGTTTTCTGATTATAGATTATTTTATATCTTTCAGAGTTTGATATAAATGTAATCATACACTTTGTAGCCTTTGGTTTCTTCCCCTCAGTGTAATTATTTTAAGATTCATGCATTTTTTTAATGTATCAACATGTAATTTCTTATTATTAGTAGATGGTATTATATGAATATATCCCAGTTTGTATATCTATTCATGTATTGATAGACATTCAAGTTGGTTTCAGTTTTTGGTTATTGCATATGAATTACAACAAATATTCATATATCGGTCTTTAACTTACAGTCTACCTTCAAGTAATATTTAGTACTTCAAATGTAGTGTAAGAACCTTACAATAATATACTTCTATTTTGCCTTTCTGATCTGTATGTTTTTGTCATACACTTTTCTTGTACCTTTGTTATAAAACACAAAGTGCAGTGTAGTTATTTTTGCCTAAAAAGTCAATTATGTTTTAAAGAGATTTCAAGCCCTGGCTGGTGGCACAGTGGATAGATAAGGCACCAGCCTGCAAACCCAAAGGTTTCTGGTTTGAGTCCCCAGCCAGGACAAATAACCAGGTTGCAAGCCAGGTCTCTAGCCAGGTCCGTGGCTGAAGGCAGGTGAAAGGCAACCATACATTGATGTCTCTTTCCCTCTCTGTGTCTTTTCCTTCCCTCTCTCTGGAATAATAAATAAAATCTTAAAAAAAGAGAGAGATTTCAATATTTTTTTAAAATCTTATAAATTTGCAGTAGAGTTATCATTGCTGCATCCCTGTATGTAGATTTATGCTTTCATCCTCATTCCTTTGTATAGATAACATTATTTTCATCTGGTGTCATTTTTCTTCTGCCAGAAGGATTTTCCTTTCCTATTTCTTGCAGTACAGGTCTGTTGGTGATGAAATCTTTCAGCTTTTGTATGTGTAAATAGTTTTATTTTGCTGTTTTGAAAGATATTTGTATTGAATATATACGTATATATCAGTTGACTTGTTTCCTTAGTACTTTAAAGATGTTGCTCTACTGTCTTCTCATTTACATTATTTCTGACAAAAAAATCTGCTGTCATCTTGTGCTTTAGTCTCTGTATATAATGTGCCTTTTTTTCTCTGACTGCTTTCAAGATTTTCTGTTTATTACATTTTCAACAGTTTGATTATGATGTGCCTTTGTGTGGTTTTCTTCATGATTCTTATGTTTGGTGTTCATTGAACTTCCTGGATTTGTGAATGTGCAGTTTCTATCAAATTCAGAAAATTTTCAGTCATTATTTTCTTAACTAAGTTTTGTGGCTCATTCCTCTTTCGTCTTTTTCAGAGATTTCAATTATATATACATACATATGTGTACGTATGTGTGTGTGTACATATATATAAACTTATAGTTTTGATTCAGTTTTCTAATTAAACAGTGGGCAAAGGACCTGAATGGACACTTATCCAAGGAGAGCATACAGAGAGGGCCCATAGACTTATGAAAGGATGTTGATTTGTTAATAATGGCTATTCTGACCGGTATGAGGTGGTATCTCATTGTGGTTTAATTTGCATCTTTCTGATGACTAGTGATGTTGAGCATCCTGTCATTTTTATATATTCATTGGTTGCTTCTCATATGTACCCTGACCAGAGATCGAACATGCAACCTTGGTGCATCGGAACAATGCTCCTACCAGCTGAGTAACCCTGCCAGGGCCCTGTATCTTCTTTCTTTTTGTTCTTTCTCTCTTTTTTCCTTTTCTTACATTAACTCATTCAGTCAGTCAGTCTTTCAGGAAATCTTTATTAAAATTCAGCAGTATGTCACACACTGTTGTACGTGGTAAGAGTACCACAACAAAGAAAACTAACAGGAATCCCTGTTCTCATAAACTTCACATATTAGTGTGGAGAGAGAGACAATAGATAAAAAAAGAAAATTATATAGTATGTTAGATGGCAATAAGTGCTATGCTAATAATAAAACAAGGGAAGGGTCATGAGGAGTGGGGAAATTGATTACAATGTTAAGTAGAATTGTCAGGAAAGGCTTCACTGATATTTGAGCAAAGATTAAAAAGGTCCATCATATAGGTATGGAGAAAGAGGATGATCCAGAGAGAGGGAAGAGTCAAGGAAAGGTTCTAAGGCAGCAGTGTGCTTGTTCAGTTCAAGGAATAGTAGGGAGGTCAGTATGGGTGGAGAGAAGCAAGCAAGAGGGAAGAGCAGGAGGGAGCTAGGAGGAAGAATCGGAGGAGATGAAATCAGAAAGGTAAATGGGAGGCAGGAATGAGGCAGAGTTGGGGGCGTTGTAAGCCATTGTAAGGACTTTGGCTCGTACACAGAATAAAATTAGGGAACCATTAGAGGTGTTTGAGCAAAGGAATCATTGCATCTAATTTAACATTTTGAAAGCATCCTTCTGGCTTCTGTGCTGAGAATAGACTAAGTAAGGGTGGAAACGGAACCAGGGAAGAGGCTGTTGTCCAAGTGAGAGAGGATGATGGTGTAGACCAGGTTGGTGCTGCTGTACCTGGTGCTAAGTGGTCAGACTTACAGTGTTTTCAGGGTAGAGCCAGTGGGATGTTTAGACAGATGACCCCACCTAACTAGTGAGTAAGAGTAGGGAAGACATCAATGTCTGATCCCTGAGGCACTTAAACACTGAAAGTTTATAGGAAGATAAGAACTCAGCAAAGGAATCAGAAGAAAACCAAGAGAATGCAGTATTCTTTTTTTTTTTTTTTTTTTTAAGATTTTATTTATTACTTTTGGAGAGAGGGGAAGGGAGAGAGGCAGAGAGGGAGAGAAACAATGTATGGTTGCCTTTCACCTGCCTCTAATGAGGGACCTGGCTGGAGACATGGCTAGCAACCTGGTTATGTGCCCTGGCTGGGGAATTGAACCAGCGACCTTTGGGTTCTCAGGCTGGCACCTTATCCACTATGCTACCAACCAGGGCCAAGAATGCAGTATTCTGAAAGCCAAGTAGCACTTGGCTACAGAGGCACTTTGGAGTGAAACAGAAGGAATATACATTTGTACACATAGACTAGATTTAATTTATTCTGTAATGTAGCAGCTGAGACATCAGGCAAAGAGCAGTACATTGGATACTGTAGTGTGGGGAAAGGTTTAAAGCAGCTGGTGGTGGTCATGTTAGTCAAGGAATGAATGAAAGCATTGATAATTAGCAGAGGCAGAGTTTATGATAGATTCACAGCACTGCTTTTCAACCCAGGAGGAGAAAAAGTAGACAATCTGAATGACCCAGGTTGGGCATTGGGATGGTAGAAGGACAAATGGCCCTAGGAGTTGCTGTGGCCAAAGGGGTGAGAGTTGAAATAGCTGACAGTGAGATCCAAGTTCAGGAGGGAAATATGTGAAGCAACAAAGGGGTTGGTTTCATGAGCTGAAAAACTACCACAGTGGAGCAATCAAGGTTATGAAGGTGAAATATTTTGGGAAAAGAATTCATATACAAAAATAAAAACTAACCGTAATCCTGTACTTAACTTCCCAGCAGCTTGACACTTTCAAGTTCTCTTCTGATGGTAGCACTGGCTGCTCCAACTGCCCTGCTAATTCAGGAGGGCCTTAGGTCGTTCAGCTCTCTTCAGCTGCTGTTTCTTTGCCTAGAGATGTGTTTCCTGTGCCATCTGGTTTTCTTGCTCCATATGACTAGGTTTACAACAAAAGTGATTTTGGCGACATGCTGGGACTGCATCTATAGTGCATGATTCATGCATTAGGAGACTGTGGTGTTTATGCTCTTCATTTTTGTTTGGTAATTAAATTTGCACTTCATTCCATAAATGGCTGAAGTACCTTTAAAGAAGATTAATACACAAACAATAATTCTAAAATATAAATAAGAACAAAGAAGTGATCAGGAAAGGAACACAAATGTGCAGCCAATAAAGGCCCAAGAACTTCAGATTCAGCTTTAAGCTTCCTGGCTGTCACAGTAAAAGAATATATAGATAGTTGCAGAATTTTATCTAAGAGAAAGGCAGGTGCATCTCTCAAAGAAAGCAAACCTTTTCTTGGTAGTAAGTTTCTCCTTTGAGGTTTTTTGTAAAAACTACTAAGTAAGCCATATTTTAAAAAAATGAAAATCTGATTAAAACTGATTCAGGGACTTTCATGGCTTTTGGAATGAAGTCCAGGATTCTGAACAAGGCCAACAAGGATGATTACCCTCTTCAAACCCCAGCATTAAATACAGTAACAATGAAGATTCTCATTTCTTGAACACTTCTCATGTGTTGGGCATTATGCTAACTCCTGTACATATACTGTTATTTTATCATTTCAAAACTGTATAGATAGGGACTATTAGTATCTTTATTTTACAATAGAGGAAACTGAGGCACAGAGAGGTTAAACAATTTGCCTAAGTCATAGATTAAATAAGGCAGTAAGTGACATAGCCAAGACTTCAAAGGCTGAGATTTTAATACTCAGCCTATACTGAGTGGTCCTATTCCTATTTAAAGTCCTTTGAATTTAACAAGCTTCTTCCGTTTTAGTGACTTGGCACATTACTGTTTCTTCTGCCTGAAGTCTTCTCTATCCTTCCTCCATCCTCTTAGGCATGCCAGTTAATTGAATTGAATACTAAGAGATACCATTACTTTAATTTTATTAAAACTAGAAATAGGCAAAACACATAATAGTTTTGTCCGCTGTGGTGTGTGACAGATGCAGGGAGCACTTGAGCCCGTCTTCATTACTTTGGGAGCTACCAGTGGCCTTCTTACCGAACCTAATAACCAAATCTAATCTAATGACCACAAAACTCATATGTAGGCTGATCTCCATATTGGTTTTCAAAGTAGAAATTGTAAATTTATGATTCCAAATCTGTGCTCCTATTTATCTGGAGACCTGAAAAGCCCTTCACTCTATACATACTCAAATCTTCTTCTTCTTTTTTTTTTTTTTTTTTTGAGGCCTACCTGAAGTTCCATCTCTTCAGTGAAGTCCTTCTGAATTAATTCTATCTACATTGATTTTTCTTATAATGAGAGAATTAGAGACCTCTTTCCTGCCCAACTCATTTTAGACTTGATCTACATACTGCCTTTCATTGTTATTTGAAGGCTTCACGTGTACCTTTTAATCTCTACTAGATTGTAAACTTCTCCTGAGAATTTGATAATACACAGCTTTTTATAAACACCTGTTGAATGAATGATGTAATAATCTTATTTACTTAGTGAAGCCAACAGGAGAACACTGCCAGGTTAACTAACTTGAAGTATTTCTTTGTTCAGTTTTTGAAAGAACTTTTCTGTTGGTTTACAATTCCAGAAATAAATATGAATGAGGAAACGCTAACTGAATCAAAGGAGAAAACTGGCTTACTCTAGTATACTGAAAAGTTTTTGAGGACTTACTGGTAGTTACCACCCTACACTTAATTATTTCTTCCAGCTCAACACCTCCTTAGTATAATGGTAAATAATGGCATATGCATTTAACCTGAGTATTTACTGTTTTCTAATCCTTATATAGCAGTTGGTGCTTATCTCTGAAAGGTATTATTTTTCTGATACAGCAGCAGGGAGAACGTAATGGCAAATGAATTTGCTAAAAAGAGCCTTAGGTTATTTATAAATACTGTATTTGATATCCACCACACTGTTAAATGTAGAAAATCCTATTCCTAAAAGGAACTTAGTAAAAGGGAACATTTTTTCCTAACATATGAGCCACATGGCATATATCTCATTTTCTAAATGAGTCCTTCCAATATTTGTATTACCGAGAACAGTATTATTGTTACTGATTTTGGGAAATTCAAATTTGCTTAGAATGAGAAAAGTTCCATACATTTACCTGTTAGTTTATTTCCAAACATACTCTAAATGTACAATATGTCTCATGCTGCAAAATATGAAAAACTCTGAAGAAGAGGAAAGCTAAAAGACTTTAGAAGCTGTCATGAGAATGTTTTGCTTCTACATGGTATAAGGAATTTGATTTATAAATCTAGTCCTGCTTTCCTGACAAACACACTTAAAAAGCTTTCTGGGCCTCTATTGTTTTTTAAATTGGAGCACAATAGCATGGGTGGAAAATAATTAGAAATTTTTAAAAATCATTAAAATTTTTGTTCATACCGATTCTTCATTTACATTTGTCCCTGGTTTTAAAATTGAAGTATAATTTATTTGTATGCATTAAAGTACACAAATATTAAGTTTATAGCTTGATGAGTTTTCTATACAAATACCCACTTAGGTAACTGTCTCCTTGGACAGAATATAGAACATTCCCATCACCCTAAAAAGCTCCCTCATGTTTTCTCCCAGTCAGTATCTCCACAAGAGTAATCACTAGGCTTATCTCTGTCACCATAGACTAGTTCTGCCTATTTCTAAATTTTAGATAAATGGAATAATACCCTTTTACTCAACCTTTATTTTTTTAGTGAGATTCACCCATGTTATTCTACATATCAGTAGTCAATTCTTTGTCATTGCTATTATATATTTTAAAGTTTACCTTTTTTCACAAAAGTGAAGTTTATTGAAGAAATTTTGGGAAATACATAAAAGGTGAAAGTAGGGAGAGGAAGAGTAAAACTCTTTAGTATCTCTAATACAAATATTTCTAAGTCTTGAATTGTTTTCATCTACTTTTATTCTTGGTATATATACACAGTTTTCCAAAGTTATTATATAACCATTTTTTATTACATAGCATAAGGAATATTTTTGGAGTTACCAAGCAAGCCCAGTTGTCCTTCTGCTTAGCTCTGACTGAAATCACTAATGGGTTGGAATTTTCATTTATTCATTTAGTAATTCAGCAAATATTTGGCCAGCCCCTAATATGTGTCAAACACTGTTCCAGTCACTGTTCTAGATGTTAGGCCTAAAATAGTGGACAAGATAGGTAAAGTCCCTGCTTATATGGAGATTACTGGGGAAAGATGAACATTAAACAAATAAATACACAGGTAGTGACAAGTGCTATGAAGATAATACATGGGTATGGAGCTATATGAACTCTTATATACTATTGGTAGTGTGTAAATTGTTAAGTAAAGTTAAAAAAATATATATCCTGACCTACTTGGTGTGGCTAACTTAGTTGGGCATTGTCCTGCGAAGTGGAAGGTCTTTGTGGTTCAATTCCTAGTCAGCTCACATGCCTGGATTGCAGTTCAGTACATGGTTGGGGTGCATGAGGCAACCGATCTGTTTCCCTTTCACATTGATGTTTCTCTCCCCCTTGTTCTCCCTCCCTTTCCCTGTCCCTAAAAAAATATATATCCCGTGATGCAGAAATTTCACTCTATTTCGTGTACTTATAAACTAAGATACATCTAAAGAAGGTTCATAACTATTTTTTTAGAAGTCCCAAACTGGAAACACCAAACTGTCCACCAATGGCAGAATAAATAAATACATTGCAACATATTCATTCAATGGAATACTATACATTAATGGAAGTCAATGTACTACACTGTGAACAATTCTTAAAAATATGTGTCGATACACAGAACACTGTCAAATTCAAAAATATGTAAAAATTAAGCTATATTGTTTGGGGATCCATACTTGAACAATAAATTATTTTTAAAAGCTGAAATAATTACCATAAAAGTCAGATAGTTACCTCTGGGAAGAGGGAGGAAGTTGTGATTAGGAGGAGGAATTTGGGGAGGTGTTTCTAGGGTGCTAAAACTGTTCTATTACTTGACCATAGTCTACTAATGGCAAAGGTTTCAAAGGGTGTGGCAGATAGTACTCTGAACTTGATTTCTTTAAAAATAGAGAATACCAATCTTGGGAGAATGTTTTTAAGTATTTTTTGTGATGTTTCCTACTTATTGTAAAATTGTTTCTATTTCTTGAGGTTTGGTTTATAATTACCTGATATACCAGTTCTGTTGCACATTTTTTTTTTCAGTTGACAATATATGTTATTGGTGTTGAGGGGAAAAGAAACCATGTGGGAAAGGACTTACTGGCTCTTATGGTTTCTGCACATTAGTTCCATTCACATTTTTTTTGGCAAAGGGAGTCATATGGTCAGCATAACTGTAGGTGGGCAGGTAAATACCTTGTGTACAAAAGGAGAGAGCTCTAGAATATCTGAGAACAGTTAATGACTAGCATATCCTCTAATTCTTTCAAATTAAAAAAAAAATTCTACTTGGACTAAGCAAAATAAAGGATACTTTTCCTCTGCCATAGTAACCAATAATGTTCTACATGGTGGCTGCTCCAATGACAGAACAGAGTTTTCCCAGCTTATCCTTGACCACATGTTGCATGAACAAGTTAAACAAATTTTGTCTTCAGCAACTGAGCTATTGGCTTTTTTGTTGCCCTGGCTTAACTGAGCCCATCTAGACTGCTACAGATAGGACTTGTACTCATCCACCCCACTGTCCCACACCCAGGCCATTTCACTAATTTACAGACCCTACCAGATCCTGGAGGCATGTGAGTTTGTAAAGATGCTTTATGGAATGTGTTTTTAACATCATGGCAACTATTAATAAAAAGTTTACATACATAAACTGTTATTGAGTCTTTTATTTTCTATATCTATTTCTATTTTTATTTACATAAACTGATTGTTGAATAACAACAGAGCTTTCTGCTTCATAGCCTAGCATTTTTCTTGATAAATTGTGTGATAAAATAACCTTCTGACATCACGGCCTGTTGCTATGAGAATCGAATATCAAAAAAATTGGCCACATCAATATATTCAACAGGGTAGCCCAGGATAAATTTAAAGGAAAAGAGGCCAAGTTATTATTCCCATTTTCCAGCGTTGGCTTGGCCTGTTTGATCCATGGAAGATCCCACAAATCTGGTACCTGAAAATTTACACCATTAAGAAACATATTCACTGAAACCAATAAAAGTTATTCCTATCATGTGTCTAGTGTACTTGTCAGGAATGGGGTTATGAAGTCAGTGAATCATCTGCATGTGATGCACAGAGCTTTCCATCAGGTTCAAATGAAGGTCCTCGAGGTACAACAGATAACCTAAAGATAAGTTATATGGGCTTTCTGCTGGGAAACTCTGGGAGCTTGATAATTGCTCCAAGTCTTTTTTCAGTCTAGGCACATGGTTCACATGGTTCCATTAACAATATAATTCCCTTAATAACTTAGTAGGCTTTTTGAGGTATTTGCTTTTGGTTTTAAGTTATAAATTTCACATCTAGTTCTTTCCTATATATAATTCTTAAAATGATTAATTTCTTTGCTTTCTCATACAAATGCCCCTCTCCATTTAATGGTGGCTCTATTGAGGTTATCTGAAACAGTAGGTGTGGATGGCAAAGTTAAAACCCTTCATCTGATCTGTGCAAAAAGATTGTGTCTTTACCCTCCTCTATCTACTTCCCATAGAGTTAGAATCTCAGCAAGGCTTCTGGTCTACCTTGTACTTCTCATGGGGGATAGTTTTATTAAGTATTTTACTGAGGGTTTCAGCTAATCAGCCTGCCAAAGTTTTTTCTTTTTTCTTTCTCTTTCTCTTCTCTTTTTCTTTTTCTTTCTTTCTTTTTACTATTTTATAGAACATATTTTAAATTTCTATATGATAGTACTCTTCTTCCCAAAACTAACATCTGTATTCATGTGGTACTCATCGCTGTCATTTACAAAATATGTCTGAATATCCCCTTTATTGGCACATGGGATCATACTTTTTTGCTCTTAAAATTTTTTTTTTTCTTTTAAGATATTTTTAAAATTTATTATTTTTAGAAAGATGGGAAGGGAAGGAGGCAGAGAGGGAGAGAAACATCAATGTATGGGTTGCCTTTCAGCTGCCTCCAGCTACGGACCTGGCTAGAGACTTGGCTTGCAACTGGTTATGTGCCCTGACTGGGGAATCGAACCAGTGACCTTTGGGTTTGCAGGCCTGCGCCTATCTACTGAGCCACCAGCCAGGGCTTTTTTGCTTTTTTTAAAGATAGACATGGCCATTTGACTTGAGATCTTTGAAATGTAAGTAGAAGTGATGTGTCACATATGCACAGACACCTTAAAAGTCAATGTATAATCATGGTTTTATTCTACTGCTGTGATGATCATGGAAGCAGAAGCATAAGTCATGATGAAATTTTATCAGCCTAGTTTCCTGAGTAACTATGAGCATAGTCTTCTAGATGGCATACCATAAACAACATTTTTTAATAAAATACTGAGATTATGTTGTCAATTGTTATTTTAACATAACCTAGCCCTGGTGTACAGTTAAGGTATGGAAAATGCTACAATAAACTCCAAAATATCAGTGGTTTTACATAATAAAATTTTATTTTTCCTTCATTTTACAATTTGGCAGATAAACTTCCATGTGATGATTCAAGGATCTAGACCTCTTCCATTTTGTGACTCCACTATTCCCTAGAATGATAGAATTCTTTCCTGAGTTATCTTGAATCTGACTGATTGATTACATAAGGCCTTTTTTAGGGCAATTCCTGATTACAAGATAAGGTGGGAAATGTAATCTGTGTCTCTGAAAATGTGAACTAATGACTTTTAGAACACCTAGGACTCTCTGACACAGGAACCTAGAGCTCCATTGAATGAAACTGCTGATGTCCAGGCCTTGACTTGATTTTAAGGTGTGTGAAGGGGTGGCTTCATGAGCATGTAATCTGCATGCTTATAAGAGCCCTGCACTGGGTTTAATGGTCTTCTGTTCTCACAAATCATTAAATAACTTTTGAACAAAGGACTCAGCATTTTTATTTTTCTCAAATTATGACAGCTGGTCCTAGGTGTAAGTTTACCAGAAGGATGTGCAGATGCATACAGAATGTTCAGTGAAGATTGTCTGAGATTTCTCTTGTTATTTAGCTGATAGAGAGAAAATCTTTACAAAATTTCTGTGGTTTTTTTTCTTGCACATTCTGACTCATGACCTTTATTTATCATCACTACCATTTTCATTGCTTCAAGACCTGACTGTAAAATCAGAAATGAAAAAGTTGTTTAATACTTTTTACTTTAAAAATATGCTTTGAAACCCCATGATATTAAAAAGAATGCAATGGAAAGTCAAAGATTTTTTATTCTCATGAGCCATATTTATGTACTTTAGAGATAAGAAGATTCTT
The DNA here is from genome assembly GCA_004026585.1 of Noctilio leporinus. Taxonomy (NCBI): domain Eukaryota; kingdom Metazoa; phylum Chordata; class Mammalia; order Chiroptera; family Noctilionidae; genus Noctilio; species Noctilio leporinus. Next base: position 23,326 of record PVIW01011813.1, on the reverse strand, counting down.
GCAAATGAAAAGTGCAGGCCCTGAAAGCAACAGAGCATAGAGTTTATGTCATAACAATTGAAGGTCATCTGGGCTAGGAAGGGGTTCAAGAGCTGGATTGGGCTCAAAGTTGACAGATTTCTGTGAAGCTATAGATGAGGGAATAGTACTGCAAAAAATGTTTGGAGTAGAACAGATTCAGCATTAAGAAACACCAAAATTGCCCTTGCCAAGTAAATGAGACTATTTGCAGATCATTTACCATCTTTCTAGGAATCATGGCCTATGCTGCAGTCATGTGAACTAATCTGCTTTATGCCGAATAGGGAGGGATGGAAGTAACTGCCCGCGTATCACCTATGGATTTTATAAAGAGGTCTTGCCTAATCACGGCCTAAGAATGTACTGAGTGCATTCAAACTGTCCTGTGTAGACAATCCTTTTTCAGTGGTTGAGAACTTGGTTAAGATCCCTAAAAATGAAGATGGGGTCATTGACATTCAATAAATATAGTGGTGATATGAAGGGAAAGCCCCATTAGCAGAGGTGGAAATGGAAAACAGTGACTGTTTTTCATTTACATGTCCCCTTCTTTGCAGTCCCATTTTTTGAGTCTATGAATAGCCCTAAATCTAGTTCTAGACTAGAACTTTTATCTTTGTAGGGTATTTCTCAAGGACTCCAGCTGATACATAATTATGTACCCATTAGCATTCACATTTGTTCTTGTTTTTTCAACAATGCAATGCTGTGATGTTTAGATAAGGCATATATTTTATTACACAGGTGGTAAGCCTGAGTGATATGATAAATGTTTTATTTAAGGTTGCAAAACTTAAAAAGGCAAATCCATCAGTCTAATAATGGTTCTCATTTTAAGGAACTAATTCCATTATGTCATCTTTCCCATATTTTTTCAGAAAGTGTGACAAAACCATCACCCGTCTAAGTTTAAAACTATGACAGTGTGCCCTGGCTGGTAGCACAATGGCCCTGGCTGGTAGCCCAGTGGATAAGGTGCCGGCCAGTGGACCCAAAAGTCACTGGTTCAATTCCCCAGCCAGGGCACATAACCAGGTTGCAAGCCAGGTCTCCAGCCAGCTCCTTAGCTGGAGGCAGGTGAAAGGCAACCATACATTGATGTTTCTCTCCCTCCCTTCATCTCTCTCTGGAAATAATAAATAAAATCTTAAAAACAAGCAAACAAAAAAACTATGAAAATGCTTGTAAGAACACACCTAATCACAACCTGCCTTTGTGTTCACTTTCAGTCTTCTCTACCACTCATCCAAAAAGAGAATTTCTTCCCTTGCAGTAAGTCATCAACACAATGCACACTCTGCCAGTAGTAATTTGATTTTGTGAATTATTTCTCTTAATTGGGGCACATATTCACATATTGGAAGGCAAATCAGGTGTCCAGCACTAATTCCCTCCTGAACATTAATTCTTAGTCCCCCCAGTAAGGTTTCAAGTTGAATGTGCTTTGTTTTTGGCCACTCAATAGACAAGAGAGTGCTTCCTACCTGTGACCCCACATCCAGAATTTTATGAATTCTGACTTTTCCAACCAAAGGCACCCAACCGAGGTAGCTTTCTTGAGTTATTAGCCCCTTTTTTCCTATACTCTACTATTTTAAAATGTTTATTTCTGTTCACTTTGACTTGTTAAAAATAACTATTTTAGAAGAATTTTAGTTTTACAGAGAAGTTGCAACAACACAAGAAGTTTCCATACATTTCACACCCAGCTTCCCCTATTATTAACATCTTATATTAGTATGATACATTTTTCACAGTTAACAAACCAATATTGATGATAAAGATGATTATGAAGATGATGATGATTTACTCCATTTATTGAGAAGGAGTGGTAAGGTTCTAGAAGAACAAGTGGATTGAGAGATATCATTGTGAACATCTTTGGAAAATGCCGTGTGTCAGTGTGAGGTATAAGCAGAAATCAATCTTATGATTTTCCCTACTGACCCTTTAAAACTGCTCTGTGAATTCTTTCTTTCCTGAATCTCGAATTAAATTTCATTCCAATCCCATATCTTTTTAGTACCTCTATCTGCAAGAGAATTATGCATTCCTGTCCTGAGGAACTCAGGTGTCTGGCTTAAACAAAAGGGATATTAAGTCATTTCAGGACAGAACCTTTAACAGCCAGCATAGAGTTTACCATGTTTTCCTTTCCCTTCATCATGGCAAGTAATGTTACAGAGAGTAGCCACTCCCTCGGTCTGGGTACCAGAGTGAACCACAGCCAGTCAGGCTGCAATAGATACTTTAGCACACAGCCTAGGAAGTACGGGGTTCATGGCATTTGTTACTAGTTCTACGCTCTTGGGCCTCTCTAAAACACTAGGGGTTTCTGTGGGCTTCGTTGATGCTCCGAAACAGAAAGTCCTATTTTAATGTTCCATTTCTACTGTTCTCTTAAGAGCCTTCTTTCTCAGGGTTTGTGTGTATGGAAATATTTTACAAAATTTTGACCTAAAGGATTGTTTTGAAAACCAGTGTTAATGCATAGACAGGGAAGTGTTTGTGTAAGTTTAGGAACACAATAATATATGACATTTCATAAATCACTGAAATTTCTGTATTCCTTGTTTTTCTGGCAAGTGGAAATGCCCTATTTTAAAGAGGTGTTAAGAAAATATAAACTATATGTACTGTATCAATCAACACATTTTAGGGTACTATGTTTGGCTGTCTTGATATAGATACAAGTATTTTAAAAGATCTTTTTCATAGCTTCATTCTGTAACTCCCCCAAGTGCTAAGGGTTGCATGTATAACCAACATGTTGAGTAGACAGCAAAACTATGGCTCAGTCTCAGTCCTTCTGCCTTCTGCCCTATTTGGCATAAATATATGTCCATTGCCATTATAGATGGATATTTTTAATTGCTTTTTCTATATTCTCTGTAACAGTAGGATAAGATGGATAAAGGAAGTTATCTTACTTAAAGGAAGCATCTCACCTAAAGTCAATGCGTATCTGAAACCAGAACACAAGTTTCTGCTTAAGGTAAATGCTTCATCACTCCCTTTCCTTTTCATTATTTTTTCCCCCCATTTCAACAAGAAAATACAGTACTCTGCCATAGTTTCTTTCTCCATTGTAAGTGTCTTCTTGATGGAAAATAATGTACTATCAACGTGTTGATGAGCAGCAGATGAGATTAAAACCATGTAACTAGGCATGTCAATACTGCTCAGAGTCAGTGATGCCTCTGTGAAAGTAATTGGGATAATGGAATGCTCCATTTTGAAAATGAAGATATGGTGGTGGCAGTAGGTATTGATCAGAGAAAGCAATAAGAAAATGATCTACATGACTCTAGAAATCACCATTCCTTTATTATTGTTAACAAGTATACATTATTGATCCTATTCCTTGCTCAAAAAGTTCTCCCAAATGAAAGTGGGCTATACACACTTCCCTCTTCAGACTGTAAAATTCGTGAATGCTGGTGTCATGCCTGCCTTTTATATCCCTAAACAAAAAACAGTTCCTGGTTTAAGTGATCATTAAATGGTTTTTGAATAACAGACTGAAAGAATGAATACCATACATAGACCCTTTTACCTTTTTTCCAGAGAATTCTATGCATGCAAGTAGGCTCTTACCCAGGCACTGCGTTCAGCTTAGTCTCCAGAATCTCCACATGTGGTAGTGTGGTAGGATCTTTATCCTTAGGTCTAAAAGTGGTTCTTTATGGTCTGGTAGCCTATGAACTAAAAGACAGTTATCAGCTCTCCACTTTCATATAATCAACAGTGGAGAAGGGATGTGATAACCAAAATAAATGTTCCTATTTAGAAAAGAATGGAAGATACACAGTAGTCAACTGGACCATAGCAATGCTGGTATCCTGCTAGACAGACATGAGGGATCCTTACCCCTTGATTCAGCCTTAATTCTGCTCCCTGGAAGGATATCCCTTGAACATCATCCATTGAGATCTTTGTCTTCATCAGTTAGATATTATTCCATTTCTTTTGTTCTGTTTGTAAGAAGGGATACTTAGTTTTTATAACTCACTTCTTGAAAAAGTCAGTCTTGTTTCTAATACTGTCTTGTCATTGTGTGTGTGTGTGTGTGTGTGTGTGTGTGTGTGTTATGTGTTTGGTTTGCACTTTTTATAGTAATCTTACGGAGGAATAATAGTCATATATATAATAAGGGCATGTATTTTAATTGTATAGTTCAATGAGTTCTGACAAGTATATACACCACGTTAGTTAAGACATAGAATGTATCTGTTATCCAAAATAGTTCCTGTGTATCTCTTTGTAGTCTTCCCCCTCAAGTACCGCACCATCCCAATCCCCAAGCATTGCTAATACGCTGTCTTAAAAGTAACTTAGTTCTAGAACTTCATCAAATATTAAGCTAGTGTTCAAATATCCAATTTTCCTATAAATGCCATAATAATGTTCAAATTGTGTGGCTCAAGAGTCAAGAATCACATATGGAAAATGATTGATGTAAAATTTTTTTCTAATTTGTTGCATAGTCAGGGTCATTTTTCTTGAAGATTTTCTGACAGTCCCAATCTTGCTGATTGTATTGAATGTTAACATATTCCTCGGTCCCTATTTACAGATGGTGTTTTATTTTTGGAGACTTGATTTTCTTCACATTTGATGTTTTGGCCCCATGAATTTTTAATTGAACTGAAGAATGACAGCATTTTGGGAACAACATTCTTTTGGTGGTAAGTAACAGAACTGCATAAACAGAATAGTTTAACTGACATCTTTATGGCCTATCATGGGTTTAGGCCCTGTATCATAAACATAAAGTCATGTCTTGTTTTTTTCATCTTTCTGCTTGATTCTGGTCTCTTCTGAGTTTTGGCTTCATTCTCCATGTCCTTTCAGGTTCAAGTCCATGAGAAATAAATTGCTTCCTGATGGTTCAGTTTCTTGTCACTGGCACTGGTCAGCATGGTTTGGATCTTCTGTGTTGTGAATTCATGGCACTAAGGAAGTAGGACATTCTGACTGACCAAATGAGAGCACCAAGGTGGGGGTTGTCTAACTAGAATCACACAATTGTCATTGAATTCACACTTTGGTTTACAGATGTGAACTCATTTACATAAATATTGACCTAAGTGACTTTCTACTCTATCTTTACATGCAACAATCTTTCTTTATAAAAAAATATTTTTACTGATGTGAAGGTGGAGTGATTAACAAATACTTTTGGGTAATAAAGTTTGGAGGAAGGCTCCTTTGAAGTGTTCCCCACATTAATTTTTACCAAGCCAGGGACTATCTACTGAGAAATGGTAAAGATAAGTTTAAACAAGGGAAAGCAGTCAGGGATGAGGAGGAAGGGGTGTGAGAGTGGAGGGCTGATCCTGGCCCATATGAAAATGTGCATTTTTAAGGGGTGGGTAACAGGCAACGTAAGGTTACGGAATGGAAAAGCTCAGAAGTTTATCTTGGTTTACATTGTAGTAAGGTTATTGTAAAGACCAACAGCAAACTATTAGTGGTTCCATAAAACATTTCTCGGAAGTAACTTACTAGTACCCTGGACCACCAGAGGAGGTCCAATGGCTGACCAAACCCGGTTTCCTCGTTCCTGGCCCGGACAGCAGTGCTCTGGTTAGGAGCCCACTAGTTAGTTGCAACCGGAGCCACGCCCCTCCCGGAGACCAGCTCAGCTTGCGTCACTTCCGGCCCTTGGCGGGGGTGCATCCGGGTCAGACTGAGCCTTTAGCTCTCGAATCTGGTGGAGGTTTCGTGCTGTAAGCCCGCTCCCTTCCCGCAGAGACCAAGCCGCAGTGTCCACCGGCGCGAAGTGGCGCCCGGCTGCCGCGAGCGAGGAGACCTAGGAGCGGCTGGACGCTGGGCTGGGCTGCTGTGGTGCGCGCTGGGGACTTTACTCCTGGGCTTGCTGCTGTCCCTGGGAGCCGGGTGCCAGCACTGAGGAGTCTTCCGCGCAGCGCAGCCCCCTTCCCGGCTCCCCTGCCTGCCCCGCCGGGGAGGGCGGAAGATGCCCGTGAAGAAGAAGAGAAAATCCTCTGGGGTGGCAGCAGCAGTGGCGGAAGACGGAGGCCTCAAAAAGTGTAAAATCTCCAGGTACCTCCTTCCCCCACCTTTCAATCTTTCCAACTATTTTTTTTTTTTTTTTTGACTGCTAGAGGCGGCGGTGGCGGTGGCGGCGGGTCTCCGAGGCTTGGCCGGGGTGAGGTGACTACCCCGCACCCCTGTAAATCTACCTGGTAGGTGCGCAGAACTCTGCGGGTGTCTGCGCAGGACTCCACCTCGTGTTGGGTGCATGTGCCTTTCTGGCGCCGGCAGGGGGACTAGCTGGGTCGCCTCGAGGCAGAGGCTACGTGCCCCGGAGGCTGGGGAAGCTGGGACGCGTAGGTAACCCCCTCCCCCTTTTCCGTAACCCCTCCTCTGCTTTCTCTGCAAACATCCTCAAAAGGGTCGCTTTGAGTTTGTAGTGTGTGAAGAAAGGATTGGAATGTGAGATACCTCGACCTGACAGCTGCCGTGGGAATGACGGAAAGGAAAGCTCCCAATTACTAGTCTAACACGGAGGGTTCTAGCGGGAGGTGTTTCAATTCGCAGGAGCCCCCTTTTCTGGAAGCGTAGTGTCTCCACCTGCGCCACGTGCCTATGTGCTGAATTGGGAAGGCCCTCCATGCCATTTGTTTCTCTAGAATTCAGGATGCTAATAACTCTCGGCATAAATATTAATTATTGAGCGCTATTGTACTCTGCCCCTTAGAGAAAAAGAAAACAAAGCAGAGCTGTAGGTAGAGCTCTTTGATCCCATTGTGGCATGTCACTGAGGCATCACAGCAACATTGTATGCTGCAAAAAAAATATTGCAGTTTAGGCATGACAAGTGGATTTTTGAAATCTCAAGGAGCATCCTTGAATGATTGTATCTGTGGTTGGCCATTGGTATGACAACTTAAGATGGTACCATTAAAAGAAGACCGTAGCCAGCCTTATGAAGGGGAGATCATGCTAGAACTTCCTTAGAGATCTGCTTAAAATGTGAGGTAGGTAACTTATTTAGTCTGCATTGTCCTTTTTGTAGTCTATCTCATTTTTTTTTTCTTTCCCCCTTTCATTATGTTGTTGGGGAAAACAGCCTGAATATATTCCTAGAATTTAACATGGTTACTCCATTAGCTCAAAATTTTATGAAACATGCAGATTAATTTTGTATTCTAGGTACCTTAAACATAATGCATCAAAATTATTTAGACACTAAAATAGCTGAGCAGTCTTAGAACTCAGGTGATACTTCCCTCTATCAACTTACACTTTTAGCATTTCTGTGTTGTGGTATAGTGTAACTATTTGAGGTCCTGGAGAAAAGATTCTCTGAAGTTCATTGGATCCTAAAGGCAATTTATGAACTTCCCAACTTTAAATGACTATGGAAAAGATAAATAGAATCGGATTAAATAGCTTGGTCCAATTATTTGTATTAATATTATCTTTTAGAGTTTTTGTTGTTGCTTTTTAATTGGTGGAATTTAATTATACCCTTAGGTCTTAAATCATCTTTTATCTTTATTTAATTTTGGTAGATGATAAGCAATTCTAAATATAGTTTTCTGAAATATTGATAGATTATCAAAATACAGTTTGTAAGATTTTGTTTTCAAATATACATTATTACATACAAGTATAAATTACATGTAACTCAGAAGTATCATTATAAAGATTTATACTTTCACAATTACCAGTCCTACATTGAGACCTAAATTAGGTTGGACTTTTGTGTGGCCTTTTGAAATCTGGGGAAATAATTTTTGTTGATGTTTTTGGAGTTTGATAGCAGAGTAGAATTTGGGTTTTGTTAGCCACAAGTGTTTATGTATAGACTACTGTATCAAATTGCAAATACTTCACTTTTTGTTTCCCTTAACACCAGCTGCTAAAAAAGAAAAGAAAGAAAGAAAGAAAGAAAGAAAAAGACACTTGGTTTAGTTTGAGTTAATATAGTTCATGTTGAACCTAGCTTTTCACTAAAAGTTGAGACAATAAATTCTTAGGTATTTGTGTGTTTTCTAAGCTATTGCAGATCCCAACCCCCTGCTAGACTAATAAGTGGAGAGGAACATTTTTCAAGCAAGAAGTGCCTGGCTTGGTTTTATGAGTATGCAGGTAATGAAAATAATATAAGAAGATATCAGTCACGTGCTTTAAAACTTTTTTATTTGGTTCATATATTTAACAAATTATTTATTTCAGGCCTGCTATGTGTTAGTGCTGTGTACTGGGATCAAGGTCAAGACTGAGGATTGTGGGTAGGCTAAGAATTTGGTGCCTTTTCAGGCTTAGTCTTTAAATATATAATTCAGTATATATTTAGTGAGATTGGTGAAATTCATTCACTATTAATAAATTTGTGAACAGATTCACTTTTTGGTTTATATTCATTGGCTAAAGTCTAGTTGGTATTTTGGAAAACATAAATATTTGATAAAACATATATACATAACTCTTTTCAATATCCTTTTGAAATTTTTTGAACCACTAACATTTTCTGAAACTTTGGGAGACAGAGGAAAATGTTTAAAACTCAAGCATATCATAATACAACACACCCTTTAATTATTGCTCTTTAGACACTAACTTCTGTGAGAGATACAATAAATAAAAATAAACAGTAATATTAATACAACATGATAAGTGTAGTAGTAGGAAGATGTACTATGAAATTTCTCAGGAGGAGTATGTAACCCAAACTTGAAAGAATCAGGGAAGGCTTCTTGAAGAAGCTAATAAAGTAAATACTGTAAGTAGTGGATGGAAATAAAGTTTTTGGCCTCGGTGGGTGAAAATCAAAGCCAGGGATGAAGCTGAAATGTTAACCAAGTAATATAAAGCAAAGTACTTGTTTGCTACTTGTTACTAACTTCTTCATATGCATATATGAAAACATTTTTTCCATTAGAATGCTTTTGATTTCTTTTGAAATTGATGATTTTAAAGCTTTTTGTCTTGTTTCCTTTCTTTTACCTACCTCTGTCTTTCCTTTCTTTTATCATTATCATTCTGATGCTTGTTTAAAATAAAATAGTGTATATGCAGTCATGGTATTATATATGTATAGTGTAATCAAGTTAAGCTTCAAGTGTACTCTGAACTTGAGATGTAAATTTATATACTAACTGTAAGACTGTTGGGACTCCAAAAGTGTAATTTAAAAGTTGGTTAGTAACAGAACAGATTCTTTCTAGACCAGAAAAACTTGTATTACTGGCATCCCAAGACAACCGCTAATGCAAATTAAATGAAGAAAATTCATTTTATTATGACCTCCATTTAACATGTTGACCCATTATTCAAAATGCCAGTTTTCTTGTTAAGCATGATACAGAATCAAAAGGTCACTGATGTTATTTTACTTATAAAAGTTAATAGATATAATAAAATTAGTCTTTCTTTTTTTCCATTTATGCCTTCTTGTTTTACCTCTCCTAAGGACTTCTTGGGTAGATTATAAGATTATAATTTAACGTTTGTTTTCTATATTAGCATTTTTGTAATAGCCAGCATAATAATTGCTATCTTTATTTTTTAAATTATGCTAATTATGTAATTTTTCCCTAATGACCATACTGTTAAGTAGGCAGTGTTATTCTTGTTACGTAGATGAAAAATTGATGCTTAGATTAAGTAATTTACTTAACATATTGTTGACCTACCAGCAATTTTATGCAAAAGCTAATTCTAGTGCAAACCTAGTTAACTCTTGTAACAAACTATATCCATATGTTCATTAACATATGTTAAAGCACTTAGCATGGTATCTGATAGATATGTAATCAGAACTCAAAAACTGTTAGTTATTATTAAAAGAGTAATAGTATTACAGCATCAGATTTACTGGTTGTATATGTTTGCAATACTGTTTTAGAATTACTAGTATAGATCCTAGGTAGGTCATGTTGAAGGTGCTGTGTCATTCATGTATCTTAATTTATTTCCTTATCATCTGCTATGACTTACATGGTTTTTATGGTCATAGCTGGAACATTTCTTTATGGTTATTGAAAGTGTTCTGATTTTTTTTTTTTTAGTTCGAAAATATTTTACCACTACCTTGTTAATATAATATTAATAGGTCATATGTGATAAGCCTCATGGTTTGTCCTTTCACAAGACTTTTCATCTTGACTGATATTTAAATTAGCAAGGATTCAGTAATATACTGGACCTATTACTGAACAAAAGAATGGAAAGTGAAAATAAAGCTTCCAGCTGGTAAACTAAATCATTTTCATAGCTTCTTAAATTCATTGGAAACCTGGTTTTTGGTCTGAAAGTTAGTTAAACTCAGTTGCCTGGGAGTAGTTTTATTGGAAGAGTATGTTTTAAGAACAATTAACATTATGCAATTTGGGAAAAGAATGTTGGTATAGACCTTGTTTTAGGTATAGATCTGTTAATTTTCATTACCTTGGGAAAGTCACTAAACATCTACAGAAAGGTCCTATGTGTATCTTACATAATTTAATACAACATAGTTAATTTGATTCTAATGTAATTTTAATCACTAGCTTCACAGTATCTAGGAAGGCTATATTTTATAATAGTAACTGATATTTCTGGACATAACTTTTCAGTTTTCTTTTCTAATTACTAATGATGGCAGCTCAAGAGCACGTTAGCTTTCTTGTTGCATAGGTGTATTTAGAATATATTCCTATTGTGCCTTAACAAAAAAACCTTTGTTTTCTTCTATTTAATTTTTTATGTTTACTTTCATCCAAACCACATATAAGGATGAATATTCATATATATTTTAATAGCTTTATTGTATATGTGTGCTTTTTAAATTACTTAACACATTTCATTAAAAAAAAAAAAAGTCCTCCAGGTATATATTAGGAAGTAAAAGCTTTCTATAATTGTCACCCCTATCTTCACCTTTTAACACCTCACTGCATCAGTAAGTACAGTACTTATTTAAGCCAAAAAATTAAAAAATGGTTTTGGTTCAGATCTCATTATCTTAGCAGCATGAATTTCATTTGAAACTGTTAGAGTATGTTGGCCACGTACTCGCTGGCCACATTCTTCTTTTAAGAAAAACCTAAGGACGATAGCTTCATGCCACTCTTGTGAAGTCATGGTGGTGATGTAAAATGCCACCTCAGCAGCCGTAGTTTAGTCTAGAATTGATGAAACCCAAGTAGTTTTAGTCCTTAAGAAAAGAAAACAAGTTTCTCTTAGCTAATTTAACAATAATATTTCAAAGCTATATTTTTAAAGCCAAGTGTGGTAAATATATTTCTATCCCGTTTCATATTGACTTAGTCTTTTTAAATGGAGATATAACATTAATTTCAGTTGCACAACATAATGTTTCAATATATGTATATATTGCAAACTGATCACAAAATAATTCTAGTTAACATCACCTCCCATAGTTAAAAAGCTTTTCTTTATGATGCGAGCTTATAAGACCTAGTTAACATCTATCATCTCATATAGTAATAAAAAGTTTTTCTTTAAGATGAGAACTTATAAGATCTGCATTTTTAGTGATTTTCAAGTATACAATAAAGTATTACTAGCTATAGTTACTATGCTATACATTACATCCTAGGACTTTATAACTGGAAGTTTGTACCTTTGACTACCTTCAACCATGTTGCCTACCTTGCACTCCCACCTCTGGCAACCACCAATTTCTTCTCTGTATTTGTCAGTTTGATTTTGGGTTGTGTGTGTGTGTGTGTTTAATGTTTAGTTCACATATAAGTTAATCAGTTATATGGTATTTGTCTTTTTCTCTCTCACTTAGCATAATGCCCTCACAGTCTACCCATGTTGTCACAAATGTATTTTAATCTTAATCCAGTCACAAAAAAGACTGTAAATACTATATTTTGGGAATCTGATAAAAAAATATGAGAATTGGTGTATTGACTTATATTTAGTGTTATAGGGAGGGAAAAATAAGGAAAAAGTATCAATAATTTTTAGACAAATGATAGACAAGCTAATTGAAGGATTATTTTTGTTTCTACATTAAAGTGACATAAGTAGTGCTTTACTGCCTATTTGAGATCCAACATGATAAAAAAAATTATTTTAAGGGGGACAGAGGGGAGCAAAAAGGGGATGAATGTAATATAACAACAATAAAATTTAAAAAAAATTAAAAAATAATTATTTTAGAATGGGAATGTAGCAGCTTCTTAAGTCATTTTCATTATATGTATATCTTTTAATTAAAGGATTATATTTTATTTGGGTATATTTCAAAAGGGTAATGGATGACTTTCTGTTTCAGTAATTGAACAGATATTCTCTGATTATTGCGTTATATTGTGGATTGGTACTGGCACATTCTAGTAGAGTAAGAAGCCCAAGCCTTCTAATGTTGCTTTATATTTATGCATAATTTACCAAAAATTTTCTTTCAAGAAGGCTCTCAATAAATACTTTATAATGGATAAGAATACTTTTTATTTTATTAATTTTATTTTGCAATATGGTATTTAAAGACTATTTCAGATTTTTAAAATTTTAATTCTATAGCAAATATTTATAATTTATCAGAAGTATGTCAAAATTCAAATTCCGATATATGCAGCAATGTTATGGTATATTCAGAGATGCCTTTAGCACAATGGCTTATGTTTTATGTTGATATTAAATTACAGCAATAAAATATATAAACTATTTTTGTCTTTGAAGGTCCTGATGAAGTTGTAGGGCCAGAAGGAATGGAAAAATTTTGTGAAGACATTGGTGTTGAACCTGAAAATGTATGTTTTATTTACAAGTAGAAGGGGATACAAGTGGGGTATAGCATATTCATAAGTTTCTAGAAGTTGGGACACTAATTTTATATGAAGATTTTGTATCTCCATGTTTATTTTAGATCTTTAGGATATTTAATCAACTTAAATTGGGTGCAAGTTTTCTTTCATGATACAAATGTCATTTGTAATAAAGTGAGGGTGATTCATATTCAGAAACTGTTAGGGCTTTTTACTTTTAAGAAATTGGTCCATCTAAATTTATTCGTAGTTAATAATTCCAAAGGTTGTACTCTTTAATATTTGAAAGAAGGAAATAGTTGTATAAAAATGCTCTCCATGATAAATATAGACATGATTATCTCTATGCTGACTTTTCCCCTATCCTTTATGTTCTGTTCTTTCCAGATTATTATGTTAGTTTTAGCGTGGAAATTGGAGGCTGAAAGCATGGGATTTTTTACCAAGGAAGAATGGTTAAAGGGAATGACTTCATTACAGTAAGATATTTTTTTAAAAAACAAATTTGATGGGCTATTTGAAGATCTTAATTGATACTCTGTGCTTTGTAATTTTCAGAAGTGAGGTTTCGTTGTATATAATCAAACTGATTTGATTTATTACAATCAATTTAGGATTAACAAAATTTATATTTTGGTTCAGCAAAATGAAGTTACCCCATTTTCCATATCATCTAAGAAAGAAACTTTCAGTACAGTCCTACTAAAATGCATTGACTCTTGGTGGATGGATTATAGGTCCATGATGAAAGTTATTTATTCACAGGTTGTTTTAGCCATAAAGGATTTTCTTCTCTGAATATAGAATTCTACTATGTAAGGAGTTTGCTATTTGGGTAGTGCTAAGCTCTGGGGCCTCCTCCCTTTCCTTTTCAGTTTTATACTTTATCTAAAAGTGAAATTTAAAGATAGAGTTCTGTAGTGCTTTCATTGATTCATTTTTTGCCAAATGAATCTCATGAAGAACAAAAGTAATGCTGTATGGCTCCTATACAACTCTTAGCCATTTTACAGCAGTATTAGGATGTTACCATTATGTACTTCCATTAAGCTATAGAATTGTTTTTTTATAAAAGTAATTTGACTTTGGCTTTCCAGAGTAAAGAAGGCTTAGTTTCAAAATCAATTAGTAATATGTGTGGTAATTTTGTGTTATGCTTCTAATGTTCTTGCAGGATGTTACTAATTATCAAAATTCTAAAATAAAAGAATCATTAACTTACATTTTTAAGCCAAAACTTGGGCATTTATTAGTCATATGGTTTCCTGTTCTGGATTATGTTTTTATTAATGCATTTAATTATTTTTACTCCTTGTTTGCTCATCTTTAAATTTCAAAGTACCTGAATATTTAAATATTCATATAAAACTTAAATTTTCTTATTTGAATCTTTAGTGTATAATGCTTTATAATTCTATTTAAGTAGAATATACAGATTATATTTAGGTAAAAACCTTGCTTATGTAACCAAATAACTTTTAGAACATAACATAAAATCAACCCTCTTACTTCTGTTATGTGTAGGTGAGATAAAGAGTCGAGATTCAGAGAGGTAAAGAAAATATTTGCTAAAGTTTACATAGCTCCTTTATGACAGAGCCAGGACCTGAATTTAAATTTTATGATTAACCGGCCTACCATACTGTACTTTTCATTTGTACATTCTTTAATATAGGTGTTAGCAGTCTTTATAAAATAGGAAGTTGTTACTAACTTTTAAATCATGGTACTTACAACCAAGGCTGAATTCTATCATATATCAAAGTGTCATAAAATGCTATATTAAAATAATGTTCTGAAATTCTTTGGCCTATTTCCCACCTCTAATTAACTTTATAGACAAAGATAAAATACATATACAAAGGAATATGCAGAGACTATAAACTAGTTTTCACATAGCTCAGTCTTATTGAAATGTATATCAGTTTTATATGGCTTATTATAGCGTTATAATTGCTCTTTGCATTACTGTTAACTGCTTTTTTTGTAGACTTAATATTCCACCTTACAAGTCCTTATATATATTTAAAATAAAGTTTTTGTTTTTGTGTAATTTGATGTAATATATATCACCTTTGTATAATAGAAATGTATAAACACAAACTGTTTCTATTTTTCACTCCTGAATAATTACCAGCATATGGCCTTGGGTCCAAGGATAAAAACTGACTAACCCATGAACATATTTTTATTAGCACATCTTTTCTATAAGCAGTTCACAAACTATACAAAATAAAAGCAATAATATAGCACTTAAAATTGAGTTAGAGGTTTCTGTTTCATGCATTTATTATTTCCTGTCCATCTGCCTAGAACTCTTTGTTGTATAGCTTTAAAGCTATTCAAATTAGGTAAGCATACTTAACTGTGAAAATAGTTTTTTTTTCCCATGATCTAGATTGCTATGTGAAGTATACTGTAGTTGACCCTGGAACATTGTAGGTGTTAGACCATTAAAAATCTGTGAATAATTTTTGACTCCCCAAAAACTTTATTAATAGCCTACTTTTGACTGGAAGAAGCCTTATTGATAACTTAAAAGTCAATTAATACATATTTTGTCAGTTATATGTGTTCTTTTAATAAAATAAGCTACATAAAGCAAGAGAATTACATTTTCTGTACATTTGTTTCTCCATACCATACTCTTATGTTGTTGGTTTACAAGGTGAATTGTCTCTCCTTACCTACATCAGTATTGTCTTGTAATACAAAACACTGTGGATTTTATGTGTATTACTTACACTAAACATCAAAAAATGAAAAGATAATGGTAAATTCATATTTATTTACAGGTATATTTATGCATTGATGACACATGCAGCATTATGATTGTTTTATGGTAGTGTAGTATAATCTATATAATTGCTTCCTTAATAAGTAAATCTCCAAGAAAGTTTCCAACATATTTATTGAAAAAAACTGCATCTAACTAGACCTGCATAGTTCAGGTTCATATTTTCAAGGGTCAATTGGCTAAGTCTATTACTTCCTGAACCTTGTTATACCAAAAACAAAACAAAACAAAACAAAAAACCAACCTTGCTAGGAATAGGTTAAAATTTAAGCTAAGAGACAAAGGAATTTATGTATTTAAATTTTTAAGTTTATAATTGTCTAGCATATTTGGTTTTAATATAATCATAAAATATAAAATCACAGACTTTATTCTGTTTATAGATTTTTCATATTTTTAGAATTTAACCTGGGCATTGTTATTTGATGGTCTTTAAATTATCTGAATATAATTACCAGTTGTTTCAAGTTAATTAATTTTTAACTCTTAGGAAACTTAGAGTTCTGCTAAAGAATAGAAACTGGTGTTTAAAACAGATACAGTGGTCAAGAATAATGGACTATAGTAGCCATAATTAAAATCTAATTGTATAATGCTTAACAATTTTTAGAATTTATTTTAAGCCTGATTCATGCAGACTTTTCTAAACTAAATTGTCTTTCTCTTTTGTGTGAAAGACTTTATGCTTTTAATTGGTATATAATTATACTAGAATAGTTTTAAGAGATATAATTGCCATGTTTTTTGTAAGTATTTTGCTGTTTGTAGTTTTCATCGTTGTTTAATAATATTCAAAGTTCTCTTCAAATTTGGTTGAATTTAGTAGATGTTTATATTAAACACATGCTATGTAAGGTACCGTATACCACTTACTGGTGATTTCACTGAGGCATAAATACGGCTTATGCCCTCTAGTTATATTCTTTTTTTTTTTTTTTTAGTTATAGTCTTAATAGGGCAAGAAGGTATTATAATACTGTAACCATACATACGTCCAGGTAGAATGTGTCAAGTGCCATATTAAAAATACAAAATGGCTGGTGGCACAGTGGATAAGGTGCCGGCCTGCGAACCCAAAGGTCACTGGTTCGATTCCCAGCCAGGGCACATAGCCAGGTTGCAAGCCAGGTCTCCAGCCAGGTCTAGCTGGAGGTAGGTGAAAGGCAACCATACATTGATGTCTATCTTCCTCTCTGCTTCTTTCCTTTCCCCTTTCTCTAAAAATAATAAAAAAAATCTATGAAAAAATTACAAAATGCAAACTACTGTAGAAGCACCACTACTCATAAAGTTAATTTTAGCTGCATAGAAAGGAAAATCTCTTAAGTGTGCTGTTTGACCTGGACTTTAAAGAGGATTAGAATTTTTATGGGTGAGGAGGATATAGGCAACTATTGTTTCTGAAGAGGAAATTGTGATCAGAGCTTTGAGAAAGGAAAGCACATGTTTGAAGGAGCTAGGTTGGTTGTTAAAGTCAAATAAATGAAGAAAATTGATGGACTGGATCTAAACTGCAGATGGTTGAGATAATGGCTACATTACAAGGGCTTTCACTAACTTGTTGGGAGTTTAAAGCATATGTTACAGATACTGGGAAACCATCAGAAATTTTTGAGCATAAGAATCATCAAGATTTTGGGGGTAGTTATCAGTAGAGCATTTTTAATGCTCTACTGAAAGGTCATAGATTCTTTTGAAAACTATGGATCTTATCCCCATTAACTGCACATATGCTGCTACACCCAAAATGCTATATATGGATCTTCCTTTCTTTGCATTTACAGATTCAATATTCCACGGATACTTGCAAATTTAGAGTATAGAAGTTTTCTCATACTTCTAGCTTTGGTGTTGGAGCAAGGGTAAAATACCATGATGGGAAAACTGTGAACATAGAACTTTGAAAAGATTGTACTTGATAAAATAGGCAAGGAGATAGAATCTGATAAGAATGGTAGTAACTGAGCTTCCTGTCAGTAGATTTCAAGCTATATACTAAATGGTTTCCATATTGAGCCCTGAAAATCAGAGATTGAAGGTCATGGTTTAGTTTGACTTTCTTAAGGGAAGTGAGGAATAGGGAACATTAATGATTTTTTGGTAGGTGTGAAAGAGTGGGGCATATGGGATGTTCTGATATGTGTGGTATGTAACGTTCCTTAAGGGTTTTGGGCCTGATTGCCATTAGTATCCTTTCTTTCTGCTCTCCCCAGGATCATCAACAATTTTAAAATGCACCCCCTTCATGTTTCCAAATACCTCCTAGAGGTGGAGTGTATTGTTTCATTCAATAGACCTGATTCAGAGAAAGTTCTCAGTCCAAAACTTTGTGAATAAAATTTTTCCTTTTATTCGTTACTCTGTCAGGGTGTACTTATTAGAACTAACTGATTAAGAAAGAGAACCTCACTTAGATCTAATACATAAGTGAGAATTTCTTTAGAACATCTCTAATAAAGCAGAAATTTGAAAGCCTCTGGTTAATACAGGTTTGCTCTGCTGTTCCAAAAGTAGAGCATTCCTATGAGACCTTTTGAAAGCAGAAATAGCATAAAGCAAAGAAGCAGTTACCATTAATTTATATGGAAAAAATTTTGAGTGTTCCAGTTCTCCTAAATAACCTACCAAATCATATCAAATATACTTACTTATGTTGAGTTTTATGCTAAGAATTAACACCCTTATGAACTCTCTTAGACTTTTCTGATACCTTAGGACATATCTTGCTAATGGGTCATTGCACAATGTAAGTCAAGATAGGGCACCAATGGTCACATACTCACAATGGCAACCTAATGCTGAGTAAGTATGGTTCTTGGGGTGCATGCTTTCTCTATAAAGGATCCCTGCAAAATCAATACTGGTTAATTCTTTCTTCCTTATTTTTTTTTTAAGATTTTATTTATTATTTTTAGAGAGATGGGTAGGGGGAGAGGCAGAGAGGGAGTGAAACATTAGTGTATGGTTGCCTTTCACCTGCCTCCAGCTACAGACCTGGCTGGAGACCTGGCTTGCAACCTGGTTATGTGCCCTGGCTGGGGAATTGAACCAGCAACCTTTGGGTTTGCAGGCCAGCGCCTTATCCACTGTGCTACCAGCCAGGGCCTGGTTAATTCTTAAATGTGAAAATCCTCATTGGATATATTTTGGTTGTTGAAAAACAGTAAGATGTGAGTGTTCCAAAAAAGTGAAGTGGCATAATGAGAACTTTAAAAAGTGGGGATACTTGTGCTCAGGAAGTCAATTTCCAAGTCCTAATGTTGAAATTTAAACCCACTTTCACTTACTCTAACTGCAGTAGTCTTAGCAGCTTTGGGGAGTGTTAACATATTGTGTCTGTGTCCCCTAAAATCTGTGTGTGGTTTTTATTTTTTATTTTATTTATTTTCGTTTTTGTTGTTAATCAAAAAAACTCTTTTGCTGTCCATGACATAGTAGAGTATCCTTTTTTTTCTTTCTTTTTTTTTTTTTTTCAGTTCACGGGAAATATTTTTTCCAAGCTTCCCAAGTTATGAAAAACTGAAATTCTTTTTTTAAGTTAACTTTATTTATTATTATTATTACAATTTTTCATTTTTCCTCTCTTTGCTCTACCCTGCCCCCACCTCCCCAGTCAGTCCCCAGCTCATTGTTCATGTCCATGGTTCCTCCTCGTTAGCTCCTCATCTGATCAGATGTGGTAGTCTTTTGAGTTTATTTTGGGCTACATTAAACGTAAGAATTGTGGTAGTGACTGGGTATGTTCATTGGTGTTGCTAGGTCTGTTCACCTTCTATATGTTACTGTCAGTAACAGATGTGGACATTTGTGTTCTCACCGTTTTACTCTTCAAGTAGAAAACATTAATTATCAGATTCTTTCACTGCTCAAGATTTAGATAGATCATTAGGAATGAATGGTATGAAATACTTGAGAGAGAGCCATCATGAGTAGGCCACTTAAGTTATTTGCCTCAAACGGAACTGTGTATCACACTCAGAACTGTGCTAAGCATTTAACATTTGTATGCTTATTTAGTTTTTTGGATTGTCTATTAATGTATTGTTTTTAATAAGGGAAACAGATGTAAAAAGGTTAAGTAACTTGCCTAAAGCCATATGGCTGCAAATGGAGAAGTTAGAATTTTGAATATCTTTGACTTGAAACTTTGTTCTTCACTTTATCTCTGTCTTAAGCTAATGAAGGTCACATCCTAGGTCATACTGTTTCCTTCTATACCTATGGAATATAAAATATTTGGAAAAGATTGTAATTTGGGTTCTTATATCCTTAGTGTCTTTCCAGGTGCACTAAGCACTTAACAGATTTGTTTGAATCACAATTATTCACTAACCTTTCTCTGGATAGAAATTTTGAAATTTCTTATAATCAAATAAATATATAATCTGTGGTTTGTTTTTGGTATTCATATTTTAACAAATACTTTCTGAATGTTTCTTTGTGTCAGGCCATATATTATGATAGGAGAATGATTTTTAAACTCTGGTGGTAAGGAAAGGAGGCATGCTTAATCTTTGGTCCTCCTGAATTGTAAGTGTAATAAGATTATGCTTGAAATTCTGTGTGAAAATATGAACCATGTTACTAAAACAAAGTGAAAAGTACTACTTTAAGAAGCTACAAAGAAAATAAATCTCCTGCTTAAGATGGATCATGACAAGGAAAGGAGTATGTGTACCTAGTTGATTAAAATATATTTCTTAACTGATAACTCTGGAGATCTAGGAGACTGCATGTGCAAATTTTCAAACTGAGGTTATATTAGCATATAATCTGAGAATTTGTTTCTTTTGCATATCCTTATGGTACAAGTTAGCTGCATTTCAGCTTTTATTATAGCTTTATTTTTCTTTTAATGAAGAGTTTTTGCACTAGTAGAAGGCACTTATTGAAATACTATTTAATTTTTAATAAATAATCTTGTTTCTGCATGAAACACATTGTACATTCATTAATACAAGGTCTGTCCCAAAAGTATCGAGCCAATGTCAATGTAATTAAGTTTGCAAGGTTGATACTTTTGGGACAGACTTCATTTGTCCCCACACAAAAGTTAATTATCCTTCCATTTTTGGCAGTATGGTAGACTAAATGTGCAGAGATCATTTCTCATATAAAACATAAAACTTCCAGATAAAATGTTAAATTTTTAAGAAGCATACCCAGACTTGACTGTAAATGAAGGAAAATAATCAGGCCAGAAATGATGAGAAGTGGTGATTTAATAGAGATCTGTGGAACGGGCATTTTACCTGATGATGCTTACCTGTTTCCACTCAGGGTCTGATTATGAACTTTTTGTCTGTATGTTGGAACAGGAGACAAGTTCCCCATTCTGAGTTAGGTTGAAATCAATAAAAATTCCCACATTAGGTTATTAATGACAAGTCTTTCTAATTGATAGAGACTTGATTGCTTTGGCTTGGTTCTGTATTCAGTTGGGGATGAAGAAGAGCTTCCACTTAAGAAAATTCCTAGTCAAAAGGCCTTTCTCTTGCAGATTTAGGGATGATATTGTTTGTATCATACAAGTAAAGATGTATTTAAGAATTATCCCAGGTAAGTAGTATTCCTATACGTGTAATGGATTGGTTCTGCATAAGAATGCATTTTAAACAGAAGCCTCAACGTCTGCAGAAAAAGGTTCAATGATCATTACCTTAACAATAAAAAAATCATTAAACATATTGGGAAACATAACTTAAACTTCAGAATCAGACTCTTGTGAATGGTCATCATGTCAGTATAAAATAACTACATTTAATGAATTTAAAGTAAAAGGAGCAATGGTCTCAGATGATCAACTATCAAATAATTAAAGTTCTAGAAGTGAAAAATATAAAAGGTTTAAAATTCAGTGGATGAGCTACAAAGGAGATAGATGTAGAGGAAGTAGAAATCAGTTACCTACAGTAAGTATTTGAAGAAAATAGGAAAGAAAGGCCAAGAGACAATGGATGATGTTTTTCACTGATGTGTTTAGAAAATTTTCTCTGCATGCAGGATTAAAGGTCTTCATTGAATATGTGGCTTGCAAATAATTTTTACTGCCCTGTGGTTTGTGTTTTGCTCCTCTTACAAGGTCTTTTGCAGAGCAAAAGGTCTTAATTTTGGTTAAGTTTAAATTACCAATTTTTTTTGGGGGGGGGTATTTTTGGTGCTGCCTAAATTATTATTATTATTATTTTTTGCCTCACCCAAGAAACTGAGAATTTTCTCTTATTTTTGTTTTTAGGAGGCTTGTATTTTTACATTTTGTATTTAAATTAGTGGTGCATTTTGAGTTAATATTTTAAAAAGGTGAGATAAATTTTGTCTTATTTCTTTGCTGATTGCATTTGTGGAAAACGCTCTTTTACTGAATTGCTTTTGTACCTTTATCAAGAATCAGTTGGACATATTAATGTGGACCTGTTTCTGGGTCTTCTGTTTTGTTGTATTAATCTGTGTTTTAACCTTTTGCTAACACCGCAGTTTGCTTTGCTGTAGCTATGTACTAAACCATTTGTTACTATTAAGATACAGGTAACATAAAATGTTTTATTAATTTCAGGCATACAAGAGTAATTAATATTTATATACCTTACAGTGTGATTATCACAATAAGTTGAGTAACTGTCACCATACAAAGTTACCATATCATTGATTATATGCATTACATCACCATGACATATTATATAATTGGAATTTTGTACTGCTTACTCTCCTTCACTTTCTCACCTATCTCCCTACCCCTTCTCTCTGACAACTATCAGTTTTCTGTATCCATGAGTCTATTTCTGTTTTGTCATTTATTTTGTTTTTGTAGATTCCACGTACAGGTGAAGTCATACTGTATTTTGTCTTTCACTCTCTGACTTACCTCACTTAGCATGATACCTTCTAGGTTCATCCATGTTGCTGCAAATGCAAGGTGTCATTCCTTTTTAAGGCTGAAGAATACCATATTATCTATAGACACCTAGATTGTTTCTGTATCTTGGCTGTTGTAAATACTACTTCAGTGAACATGGGAGTACATGCATCTTTTAAACAAATGAATGCTTTCATTTATTTGGATAAATATTCAGAAGTGGAATTGCTGGATCATATGTAATTCTATTTTTAATATTCTAAAGCAGGGTTGTCAAACTCATTTTCACCGGGGGCCATATCAGCCTCACGATTGCCTTCAAAGGGCCGAATGTAATGTTAGGACTGTATAAATGTTAGCTACTCCTTCACAGTGAAGCAAGTTTGGTAGAAATGAGGTGCCAGGCGGGATAAAACAGGTGGAGGGCCGGATTCGGCCTGTGTGTTTGCCTACCGTGCTCTAAAGAATCTACAGAGTATTTTTCATAGGGGCTGCACTAGTTTACAGTCCTACCAACAGAGTAGAACATTTATTTGTTTACTTAAAAAAAATTGTTAGACTTAGTGGGTGATCATTGGTTAATAAAATTACAGATTGGTTTGATTCCTAGCCAGGGCACATAACCAGGTTGCAAGCCAGGTCTCCAGCCAGCTCCTTGGCTGGAGGCAGGTGAAAGGCAGCCATATATTGATGTCTCTCTCCCTCTCTGCCTCTTTTCCTTCCCCTCTCTCTAAAAATAGTAAAATCTTTAAAAATAAGTAAAATTACACAGATTTCAAGTGTACAATTAAATGATAAATTATCTCTATCTTGCATCATGTGTTTACTGCCAGAGTCAGATCTCTTTATGTCACCATACATTTGACCTCTTATCCTTTTTTTTTTTTTTTTTTTTTT
>PVIW01011812.1:0-35404 GCA_004026585.1 Noctilio leporinus | reverse complement strand
TCCACTGATGGGCACTTAGGCTGTTTCCAGCACTTGGCTATTGTAAATAGCATTGCTATGAACATAGGGGTACATAGGTCCTTATGAATTGGTGTTTCAGGGTTCTTCCGGTATAGACCTAGTAGTGGACTTGCTGGATCAAAAGGCAGTTCCATTTTTAGTTTTTTGAGGAAACTCCATACTGTTTTCCACAGTGGCTGCACCAGCCTATATTCCCACCAACAGTGCACCAGGGGTCCCTTTTTTCCACATCCTCGCCAACACTTGTTGTTTGTTGATTTGTTGATAATTGCCATTCTGATAGGTGTGAGGTGGTATCTTATTGTGGTTTTAATTTGCATCTCTCTGATGACTAGTGATGCTGAGCATTCTTTCATATGCCTCTGGGCCCTTTGGATGTCTTCCTCAGAGAGTTGTCTGTTCAGGTCCTTTGCCCAGTTTTTTATTGGGTGTCTGTCTCCCTAGTGCGAGTTCATTTTCTTTCTTATGCATTAAGTCATTCTATGTCTTTTGATTAGATCGTTTAATCTATTTATACTTAAATTATTGATAGATAGTATATTTATCATCATATTATTGGATGCTGCTTGTTTGGGGTTTGTGAACCTTTGGGAAGTTTTAGGAATGTCTGTAGTATGAGCGAGGACAGGCCATTTGTATGGAAATTCCACTGGAAGTGGCTTCGGTGGAAAAGTTGGATAAGGTGGTGTCTCTGGGCATCACCAGAGTGGTGGGAGCAGTGTTAGCTAGGTAGATGGAGACTCAGCTATGGCTCCACCTGCTGGGGGCCAGCTGGGCGGGAGGAGGGCTCAATCAAGAATAAAAGGCTTCTGCCACTACTCCTGTCTGGAAGGAAGTTGCCCCTCCTGCCCTTGCAGCAAGCAAGACCATTCTGTTCTTCCCCATTTTTATCTGGCAGCCTTTTCAATTGCTGCCCCAGCACTGGAGCTCAGAGAAAGTGAGTCCCTTTGAGAGTGATCCATGCATAGGCCCTTTAAGAGGAACGCCTGGGAGCCAACCGCCCTGGGTCTCACTCAGCCACAATCCCTGCTGGTTTTCACAGCCAAAAGTTGTGAGGAGGCCTATTCCAGGGGTCGGGACCCTGGGCGGGGCCCTGATGTGTGGCTGGGACTGCTCCTGCTTCAGGGAGTGCCTCCACAGTCCAGTCATCCCTCCTGATTTTTAACTGCCTAATGTGCACATGGATTGGCCCATTCTGTGTCTCCGTCTCGCCTACTTGTCTCCACGTGGCTTCTTCTGTGCATCCTTAGTTGTAGGACTTCGGTTCAGCTGAACTTCAGGAAGGTCTCAATGATGGCTGTTTTGTAGTTTTTTCCAAGTTTGATGTAAGCCTCTGTCCCCTTGAAATAGAGCTTGCTGGCAGGCAATAATAGGCTGAAACCAAATGGGGTCTGCATACTAGCCCACAGGGCCAGGTGGGTGTCTCAGGACAGTGAATGAGGCCACACTTCACTCCACGGCCACAAGGTCAAAAGAAGCAGATCAGGTCAAACTGTTTCAGGTGCAGATTCCGTGTTAACTCCACAGAGTGTCCACCCTCCATGGAACCCAGCTGATAACTGCCTGTACAGCACATAGCGCTGTAAAGTGGATTTACTGCATAGACAACAGTGTAAGCCAACAGAAGTCAAATATCCAACCCCTCTACCTTATGAAACCATAAGATAAGCTTTCAGGAGAGAGGGTTTTTCCATAGGATGGCTGTTTTTTACTTCAAGCTGTAAACCTGCCCTTGAAAACTTGTCTGTGAATTAGTGGTATGCAAACTAAATCCTTGAACTGCACCAGACAGCAGGCCCTGTTTTAAGCCCTTGATTGCATTTGTTCATTAGTCTTCACAGGCCCTGGAGGGAAGGTACTATAGACAGTTTTGGTGTCTTCATTTTGCAAGTGAAAAACTGTGACCCAGAAAGGTTGAAGAACCTGTCCAAGGTTGCAGAGCTGGATTTAGACTGGGAGCTCAGGTTTCTGAGCCCACGTTCCTAATCACAGGCTATACTGCCTCCCGATGGACTAACAGGGAGTTAGTCCCCTGGCAACATTTGTCCTTCCCAAACACAGTTAATAGGAATGCATTGTCACACATGGTCACATTAAATGTGAGCACACCCACATGTAAAGCCTGTAATGAAAATAAATACTTATTTCCTAATAAGTCATTACACAGCAAAGATAGAGCTACACTCATAAGGAGATCCTGGTGACCTTCCATTTGTTTGGTGCCCAAATCCATCCTCCCTCTTCCTTTCTCAAAACAAAAACAAAAACAAAAAACCAACAACAAACAAACAAACAAATAAACAAATAATGCTGGGCAGCAATATAGCCACTTGAAAATATTTATCTCCCTACAGAGGATCTACCATAAAGCCTCAGTTGACACCGTATTTAATAGTAAAAGACAAAGTGCTTTCTCCCTGTGATCAAATCAGGAGGAAGTCAAGGACACCCATTACTGCCACTGCTATTCAACAATGGACTATAGGTTCCAGCCAGGGCAATAAGGCAAGAAAAAGAAATTAAAGGTGTAGAGGTTGGAAAGGAATAAGTAAAGTGGTCTTCATCCAAAAAGACATAATTTTCTATGTAGAAAATTCTAAGGAATACATAAGTATAATAAAGCTTCTAGAATTAATAAGCAAATTAAACAAAGCCATAAGATACAAAATTTTGTTATAAAAAATCAGTTGTATTTCTATATTCTAGCAATGAACACGTGGAATTTGAAATGAAAATGCAATTGCAAAAGTATCAAAAACATGAAATACTTAAGGATACACTTTACAAAATATGGCAATATCTGTACATGAAAACTAAAATATATACAGAGGGCTATCTGAAAGGTATGCCCAGGGAGAGGCTGTGTTCATGGGTCAGAAAATTCTGTTGCTGAGATGTCAACTTCTCACATTGGTCTCTAGACTCCATACAATGCCAATCAAAATCCCAACAGACTTTATTTTTGTAGAAATTAACAAGCTTATATAATAAACTTATAGGAAATACACAAGATCCAGAAGAGTCAAAACAAGTTTGAGACAATCAGAGGATTCACACTGACATCAAGACTTATCATAAAGCCATTGTAAATACAACAGTGTTGTCTTGGGGTAAGGACAGAAATACAGATGAATGGAAAAACATACAGAGTTTGGGAATAGAGCCACACAGTGTGGTCAACTGATTTTCAACAAAGGTACCTAGGTAACAAAATGGAGGGGGTAAAAAGTATTTTTAATAATTGGTACTAGAACTGAACACACACATGCAAAAACAGACAAAAAATAAATAAATCTCAACCCTTACTTCACACCATTTACAAAAATTAACTAAAAGTGCATTATGAACCTAAAGGTAAGGGCTAAATGTTCAAAACTTCTAGCATAAATGATGGGAGAAAAATCTTAGTGACATTGGGTTAGGCAAAGAATTTGTGAGATAGGACACAAAAAGTTTGAATTTCATCAAAAATGAAAGTCTGTTCTTTAAAGACATTATTAAGAAAATGAAAAGGAAGGTAATGTGTTAGAAAATATTTGCCCCTGAGAGTGGGGTTTGTGCCATGTCTGAGAGCCTGGGTCAGAGCTTACACCCAGGGGTTCTTTTCTCCCGTACTTGGCCCCACCCCCTGCTCTGTACCAGGTGCCATGGCACCAGGACCCCTTCCCTCAAAAGGAGGCAGGTGGCATCATGCAGGGGCAGAATAGGCCTTGTCCTGGAAGCTGAACCCCTGGGTACACAGCTGGGACTCCAGAGAAACATACCTGAGAATAAGGAATGATGTGGTGGTGTGAAAGGGCCCCGTCATAGGACTTGCTGAGCACACCCAGGTCCTTATGTAGGGAAGACACTCTGGCTTCACAGTGAGTCTCAGGAAAGCCCAGTAAGAGCCCCTGAACCACTGGAATACAGACAACTGGCTCCACTGAGCATGGTGCCAGGGGTGCTCCTATTGGCCCTCCTGGAGGCAGGTACGGCACACTGAGTCAGTAGACGCCAACCCAGGGGCCTTCCCTGCGGGCTGCCTGGCCCACGGCAGAGAACATCATCTTCCCAATGGCGCTAGCTGCAGGATCCCAGTACACGTGCAATCAGACACATGCACACATGTACACCCAGCTCCCCTGTGTCCCGAACTACGTCCAGGCCCAGAGCATGTACCCTCCTGCTTCAGACACTAGCACATGCAGTTCTCTCCTCCTGCCCTCTGGCTCACCCCTGCCTGCCCAGCTTCTTCTCCCCTGGGTAGCCTCCGAGTCCACTGGGCTCCCACCCAGGGCGTGCATACGTCCCTCTATGGGAGCCCCTGCCACTCTGCAGTGTGAGTGCTGCTCTGACCTGGGCAGAACAGACCAGCTCAGCACCAGCACGGTAGGCAAGGCCAATGATCACATGAAGGAACCCCTTACACAGATGGGGGTGACTGTAGACATGATATGTGGGAGAAAGCAGATGAGAAACAGGATTCGGAGGGCAGAGAAATGGCAAGAGGGAACTCAGTACAGAGAGGGGCCCGGTCAGCTTCTTACTGTCCCAAAGCTGTGAGGCTGCCAGGTCTTCTTGCATCTGCCAGAGTCTCTGGATCTCTTCTCTCGTGTGCACTGCCCTCCAAGCTCAGGTCTTTGGCCAGGCAGTAAGAACAGACCCCAGGACAAAGCCCATTCCCAGCCAAGACCTGACTTTCTGTCACACACACACACAAGAGCTCCAGAAGTGGGGGCTTACATGTTTGATCTCACCTGTTCCTGAATCCTTTCCCTGCCATGAAGGCTTAACTGAAATTGTCAGAACATGAACTCAATAGGGTCTTGGCAAAGAGCTCCTATAATTGACTATATTACTTCCTAATTTCTCCTCCTTTCCCCCTTCCATGCCAAACAAAGAGTCTGCTTTTCATTACTAGCCCTTCAGAACAGAAAGCGATTGTGGGGTGATTTGTCTCTTTGGTCATTTTAGTGTTCATTTGAACTCCATGCCCTTTAAATTGATCCTGATAATTTTCGACAACAGATAAGTAAATAAACACATGTCTGATAGTTTCTCTCTTTCTTAACAGCTTTCTCATTTTAAAATTCCTCCTAACTGGTCTGTTGGATGGAGGAATAGAAGGGGGGGATCAGGAGGCCTTAAATAGATTTTACAGGCACCAGCGCACGCATCTGGAATACAGTCAGCTGGCAAGATCTTGTTTCAATAACAGGATCCTTGCATTAAGCTGAAGACTACGCTATGGAACCCGACTGCCCTTAGTGACGGCTTCAAGCTGACACAAGGCAGAATGATGTACATTTAACATGTGAAAGAAATGAGGCCTCAGGACCTGTTTCCCGAATCCCTGTGGCATCTCAGCTGGTGCTGGGCCCTCCAGAGGCATTCTGGGGACTGTGCGCAAGGCAGCGGGCCTGGCACGTGGAATACGCACCCATGGGGATCAGCCTGAATCCAGCTCACAGGCGATTAGGGTGGAGAGCGAGAAACATGCTGCTGTTTGGAACTCACCAGGGCTCTGTGTTTTCAAGTCCCTTGATGGCATCCTGTCTTCCCAGGGCACGAGCTGGAGCCTGGGCACCATCCATGGCTCCACCTTCAGTATTCTCCCCATCAAACTGACCCAAGTATCACCAAATGCCCCTCACACTCACAGCCATGGCCGTCCAGCTTAAGCTGGGTCCTAATTCTTCCAAGGTGACTGGTACTGTGGCCTTCTACAGGGTCACCCTCTCAGCACGGGCTCCAGAATGATCTTTCTGACACCAAGGTGGTCAGGCTGTGGCCTGTGCCACCTGCAGGGAAGGTGGAAGGTTCTCAGCCCTGCTCACAAGGCTCAATGAGGACCTCTGGCTGCTACAGCCACCCCCTTTCCAGCCTTTCCAGCAGGGACCAGGATGTCCACTGGCTTGCTGCTCAGGCGCTCCCTTACGTCCATGCCTTGCTTCAAAGATCCTGCTCCACTCCACCTGGAGGTGGTGTGAAGAGGCACGCTCTGCCTCTCATCACACAGGACCGGCCCAGGAGCACTGCTCCATATGCCACAGGTCCTTCGCTAAGGCCCTCCCTCTGCTCAGAACCCTCTCACTGCACCTGTATCAGGGCCACCCTCCTCCATCTGAGTCTGGGGAGGACAGCCATCACATCTCAGTCATTGTCACTGCCCCGGAACTTGCTTAGTGCCCAGCATACTATGCCACTGGGAGCAAAAATCTTGCAAACAAGGAACTATTCAATAAAAATAAAAAATGGTTACAGGTCTTCTTTTTGTTTCTTGTTTATTTAAATATTATATGAAGCGCCAACAAAAGATTTCTATTTCATTGTCACTAAGAGGCTAATATTTTTGGCTAACCTTCAAGGAATTATAAAGCAGCCCACATTTCAGAACATGAGACAATTGCTGTATGAGCTCTGTGGCTTGGCAGGGAAAGGAGTCTGAGACACTTGCGAGTAAGTAGTGATTTAACACAGGGGTTTACCAAATAACAACAGAACAGCCTGTTCCAACAGCCTGCATTGCCGGCTCTGGGGAGCAGTGAAGGAGGGGGTAGGTCACCAAGCGCTGCTGCGTGCATCTAGGCTGCCAAGCTGGCAGGGGGACGGTGGGACTTAGTGCTGCTCAGTGGGGAGGGCCGATGGAGAGATGCTAAAGTCCTATTTATAGATGTATCTGCTCCCTCCTTCACAAATTGCTGTTTCCTAATGTCATCTACCACCTGTATGCTTGGTTCTAAATGCCTTATCTGGATGGAGGCCCTTGCCACCCCTGGACAGCTTCCCTCTTCTTTGTCCTGCAATCAGGAATCATAAAAGGACTGGGTTCTTGCCTGCCCTCATTACAAATGTCCTTGATCCAAGCTAATCATGAGAGTCTGCCCATGGGCTTTGTGGAAGGGCAAAATGAGATAGAATTATAAGCTCATTCCTGTTTACCCCAATACTACAGTCATGTCAAGCCCCAGGACAAGTTACCCCATCATACAGAGAATTTCAAGAAACTGTTGTTCAAGTTCACGGGTAATGTTCAACAGCGAAAGGTTGAAAGCTTTCCCTCTATGATCAGGAACAAGACAAGGATTTCCACTCTCACCAGTCCTGTTCAGCATGATACTGGAAGTCCTTGCCAGAACGCTCAGGCAAGAAAAAAAAAAAAGGCATTCAAATCAGTAAGAAGTAAAATTGTTCCTTTTTGCAGATGACACGACCTTAAGTATAGAAAATTCCAAAGATTCAACTGAAACACTATTAGAACTAATATATGAATTCAGTAAAGTTGTGGGATACAAAATCAATACATGGAAATCAGCTACATTTCTGTACACAAACAACAAAATACTTGAGAAATAAATAAAAAATATTCCATTTACAATTACATCAAAAAGCAGTAAAATACTTGGGAAAAACTTTAACCAAGAAGGTAAAATATTTGTACACTAAAAACTGTAAGACATTGATGAAAAAATTGAAGAATATACAAATACATGGAAAGATACTCCATGTTCATAAATCAGAAGAAATAATATTGTTAAAATGTCTATAATATTGAAGCAATCAATTGATTCAATGAGATCCTTATCAAAATTCCAATGGCATCTTCCCCAGAAATTAAAAAAACAATTTTAAAACTCATATGGAATTACAAAAGACCCTGGATAGCCAAAGCAATCCTGAGAAAGAACTAAGCTGTAGATATCATACTTCCTGATTTCAAACCATATTACAAAGCTATAGTAATCAAAACAGTATGGTACTGTAATAAAAATAGACACACAGACCAATGGACGAGACTCAAGGGCCAAGAAATAAACCCTCATATATAAGGTCAACTAATACTTGACAATGGAGCCAAGAATACTCAATGGCAAAAAGTAGTCTCTTAAATAAATGGTGTTGGGGAAACTAGAAACCCACAAATACAAGAATGAAAATTGGACCTTTACCTTACACAAACCACAAAAACTAACTCAAAATAAATTTCAAACTTTAGTATAAGATTTAGAACCATAAAACTCCTAGAAGAAAACAAGGAAACACCTCCTAGACACTGGTCTTGGCAATGATATTTTTGGATATGACACCAAAAGCACAGGCAACAAAAGCAAAAGTAAGAAGTGGACAGTGCACAGCAAAAGAAATAATCAGTACAATGAAAAGGCAGGGAACAAAACGGGAGAAAATCTTTGCAGAACATCTAGGTGGTAGAGGTTAATGTCTAAAATATGTAAGGAATTCATACAACCCAACAGTAAAAAAAAAAAAAAAAAGCCAATTTGAAAAATAGGTCAAAGACCTGAGTAGGCATTTTCCAAAGAAGAATAAAAATGGCTTAAAAATGAAAAGGTGCTCAACATCAGGGAAATACAATCAATACTATAATGAGGTATCACTTCACACCTGTTAGAACTGTCAAAAAGACAAGAGATAACATGTGTTAGCAAGGATGTGGAGAAAAGGGAACCCTTGTGCACTGTTGGTGGGAATGCAGATGGCGCAGCCATTGTGGAAGGCAGTATTGTAGTTCCTCAAAAAATAAGAAATGGAACTACCATATGATGCAACAATCCCATTTCAGAGTTTTTATCTCAAAGAAATGAAATCACTACCTCAAAGAGCTATCCTGGGTTCAATGCACCATTATTTACACTAGTCAAAATATGGAAGTGACCCAAGTATCCATCTATAGATAAATGGATAAAGACAATGTGTGTGTATACACACATATACTATGCAATATTATTCAGTCACGAGAACAAAAGAAAATCTTGCCATTTGAGACAATGTAGATGGGAGCATGAGGGCATTATGCTAAGTGAAACAAATCAGATAAAGAAAGACAAGTACTGTAAGACCTCATTTATACTTGGAACCTAAAATCACCGAAGTCACAGAAACAGTAGAATGGTGTCTACCAGGGGTCGGGGATGGGGGTAATGGAGAGATGCTGGTCAAAGGGTCCAAACTTCCAGTTATGAGATGAATAAGTTTGGGGGTTTAATGTACATCATGGTGACTATAGTTAACAATACAGTATTGTATTTGTATGTTTGAAATTGCTAAGGGAGTATATCTTAAATTTTTAACTCCCCATCCCCTAAAAGGTAATTATGTGAGGTAACAGAAGTGTTTATTAACACTATTATAGTAATCATTTTCAACATACATGTGTATCAAATCATCACATGTACACCTTAAACTTGCATAATGTTTTATGTCAATTATATTGCAATAAAGTTGAAAAAAAAAATACCAGAAGAGACTAAAAGAAAGAAAATGTTCAGTATTCAGTCACCTATACCAACTCAAGCTAATCAGTATTAGTGTGTCATAAACTAGAAAAATGTATTTCAATGGCATTGGTATGCTCTTCAGTCATGAGCCCAGAGTTTAGCACATGTTACTACACATATGTGTCTCTGGACTGAGCTTTGCATTGTCCCTTTGTCCTATCTGGGTGACTGCCCATGACCAGGCCTTCCTGACCATCTTAGTCAGGACCCTGCTTTCAGTGGTCCAGCCTCACAGATGTCAAGATCTTTAAACAGAAGGTTCAGAATCTTTAGGTTATACTTGCTTTCCTTCATAACCCACCTTTAGCATCTCACCTCTTGCCAGACTCCTGTGATCCTGGCCACTGGCCTCTCTAGATCACTACCCGTTATCTGTCACCATCTTCTGTGACCTCATGGTGCTGCCTGCCTTTGGCACCCACCATTGTGTTTTGGTATGACATTGAAAAGTGTCTAGCACAAAACTGAAACTTGGCGAATGTTGTTATCATTAGCCATTTCTTCTTTCCCACAATTGGTACATCAGCACGTTCAGTAGCTGACACCTCTGTTGGAACTTTTACATTTTCAGTTTCATATATGAAAAGACAATAAAGAGCCATAAATACAAACAACCTGTCTAAATACTGTGAGGTACTCTTTAAGTTATAATTTTATATTTTTTATTGGGGTATAAAATGCATACAGTCAGATGTGTAACATGTATAAATCTTAAGGTTATAGCTTGATGATATTTACGTGTATATATACCTATGCAATCACCCAGGCCAACACAGACATTTCCCACTCCCCCATGCTCCTTCTAGTTGATTCCACAGTCTCCCATCTCTGTGATCCCCATATCACCATCAGTTAATGTCACCACTTCAATGAATGTCATTAAATGGAATCATACTTTAGTAACTCTTCTGTGTCAGGCTTATTTTACCAAACATAATATCTGCAAATTTCTTGTGTTGCTGCTTGTAACAGTAGTTTATTCCTTTTTCATTGCTGAGTAGAGTTCTGTCACGTGACTATACCACAGTTGGTTTTTCCAGGCTCGTGATAATGAATATTAGAGCTGTTTCCAGTTTTTGGCTATTATTGATAAAGCTGCTACAAGCATTCTTGTACAAGCCTTTTGTAAACAAGTTTTCATATCTCTGGGTAAATACCTAGGAAGAAAATTGCTGATTACATAGCAAGTATATATAACATTTAACCTCATGAAAGACTGCCAAATTCTTTTCCAGAGTGGTCATTACCATTTGACACTATCAATAGCAATAATGAAAGTTCTCCTTACTCCATATTGTCACCAGGATTGAGTGTTACCAGTCATTTTTGTTTAAACCACTTCAGTGTCGTGGTATTTCATTGTGGTTTTAATTTCTATTTCCCTGATGACTAATAAGATTGAACAAAGTTTCGTGTGCTCATTACCATTCTTTTATCTTCTTCTGTGAAGTATCCTTTCAAGTCTTTCGTGCAATTTTTCTTGGTTGTGAGTTTTTATTATTGAGCTGTAAAATTTATTTATTCTAGATAAAAGTCTTCTGTTAGATACATATATTTCAATAATATCGCCAAAGCTTTGGTTGGCCTTTTTGTTTTCTTTTTTTTTTTCTTTAAAAAAACATAAAACAATTTAATTTTGAAAAACCCAATTAATCAATATTTAATTTAATGGTGTGTGTGCGTATTTTAATAAATTTCCTCATTTCCCACCTTTGCCCAACTCCACCCAGCACCTGCCCCCAGTGTGTGCTTTTCATCCCCTTTCTAAAAAAATCTTGTTTACCCAACTCCACAAAGATATTCTCTTACGTTGTCTTCTGAAAGTTTTACAGTTTTCACTTTCACTTTAAGACTACGATCAATCTCAAAAGAATTTTGATATATTACACGGGAAATAGGTCAAGGTTAACCTCTTTTATTCCCCCCATTCAGATATCTAGTTGTTTCCTGCACAACCTGTTGAAAAAAATAATCTTTTCATCATTTAATTTTCTTCATGCTTTTGTCAAAATTCACATGAACATAGAAGTGCACATAAAAAGATCAATTTCTGGTCTCTGTAGTGTTCAGTTGATCTATTTATCTTCATCCCAATCACAAACTGCCTGGATTATTGGAATATTGGCCTAAATTCTGAAGTCAGGTAGTGTGAGGCTTCCACAGTCCTTCCACTTTTTTCATAGTTGTTTTGACTATTTTAGGCCATTTGCATTTCCCTACAAATTGTCATATCAGCTTGTAAGTTTGCAAAA
Source organism: Noctilio leporinus (assembly GCA_004026585.1). NCBI lineage: Eukaryota > Metazoa > Chordata > Mammalia > Chiroptera > Noctilionidae > Noctilio > Noctilio leporinus. The sequence goes on along the minus strand of PVIW01011812.1, from coordinate 23,853 downwards.
ATATTCCTGCTGGGATTTTGATTTAGATAGTGTTGAATCTAGAGGTCAATTTGAGAAGAGCAAACATCATAGCAATATTGAGTCCTTTTATGCACAAACATAGCATGATCCATTTATTTAGGCTTTCTTTGGTTCCTTTCTGCAATGTTATTTTTTGTTTGTTTGTTTTTATTCTTTTTTTCCTTTCTGCAATATTTTATAGTTTTCAATGTACAGATCTTGCATTATTTGAATTTTTATTGTTAAATGCATTTATAAAAACTTCATTTTAAAAAGTATATTGTATATTGTAAAATTAATTTTATATGTTTCCCAATTGTTTATTGGTCACATATAAAATAAAATTTATTTTGGATATTGAGTTTGTATCCTGCAACTTTATATTAATTTATTGGTTCTGGTAGTATTTGAGTTACTTTTTTGGGTAAATATTTTCATATTTTCTAGATAAACAATGACTTCACCTGCAAATTAAGACAGCCTTATTTCTTCCTTCACAATCTTTAAGTCATTTTTACCCCTGCCTTGTTGCACAGGTAGGACCTTCAATGTAAAGTCAAGAGAAATGGAGACACTACATTTTTGCCGTTTTCTGTCTTAAGGAGGGAAATATACACTATTTTTCCATTGGAATGATCTTAACTATAGGTTTATGGTAGAAATACTCTCTAACTTGAGGGAATTACTTTGTATTCCCACTTTGCTAAGACTTTTTAACCATGAATTGGTGTTTGTTATTGTCAATTTTTCTGCATTATATAATCGTGTAAGTTTGTCCTTTATTTTTGCCAATGTTGGAAATTTCATATGGCTGATATTTGAATGTTAAATCAATGTTGCATTCCTAAAATAAACATCACCTGGTTATACACTCTTATATAAATTCAATCATTAATATTTTATTATATATTTCTACCTATATTCATGAAGAATGTTGGTTTATATTTTTTCATTGTAATATATTTATTAGTTCTTGGTATCAGTCATATACTGGTTTTTGAAAGAGTTTTGGGCAAGATTGGTATTATTTTGTCTTTAACTATTTGAGAGTATTGAACAGATAAAGCATCTGAACTTGTTTTCTTTGTGCGATGTTTCCATAACAAATTAAATTCATTTAATAGGTATTTTTAGGTTTTTTTTTTTTTTTTTGCTTGCTTTTGAAAATAGCTTTTTCCTTTTAGAAGGAGTTTGTTCTAAGTTCTTGAATTTCTTTGCATACAGTTGTTCATAATATTATCTTATTATTTCATGTCTGTGCTATATATTATTATGTTTCCTTTTATCCTTGATCTTCTTAGTGCTTGATCTCTCTCTCTCTCTCTCTTTTTTTTAATCTGTCTTACTAGAGATTCATTTACTAATTATTTCATAGAATCAACTTTAGGTTTGTTTCTTTTCTCTATAGTTTGTTTTCTACTCTATTGATTTCTCTCCAATCTTTATTGTTACCTTTATTCTACTTATGTTGTTCTTTTTTTTCCTGCTTCTTAAGGTGAAAGCTCACAGAAGTTATCTGAAACCATTTTTAGTTTCTAAGATAAACATTTCAAGCTACAAATTTCCCTCGAAAGACTCCTCTCACTACAGCTCACAAAATTGGACATGCTGTGCTTTTATTATCATTCAATCTGAAATATTTCTTAATTTTCTTAGTGATTCCTTCTTTGATTCACAGATTATTTAGAGATGTGTTATTTGATAGTGTTATTTGATATTTATATTTTTGGCAGATTTTCTTGATAGCTTTTTGTGATTGATCTCAAATTCAATTGTCAATTGAGATATATTCTGTAATATTTCAATTGTTCAAAAATTTATTGCTTATGGACATCACTGTAATTCTGGGTGTGGTTTCCAAAAAAGGTATATAAATGCTAAATAGGCTGAGTTGGATGATAGAGTTGTTCACATTCTCATTAGCCATACTGACTTTCTGCCTACTTGTCCCATTAATTACTGCCTTTGAATTGGAAGTTTCAGTTCATTATATTTAATGTAATTATTGATAGTGTTGGGTACAAGTGTACCATACTGGTTCTTGTAGTCTATCTTGTTAGATCTTTAATTTTTGTTCTTCTTCCCATGACTTCTTCTGAATTAAATAAGGATTTTTCTTTTGGTCTCAGTCTAACTTCTCTCTCTTTCTCTTTCTCTTTTACATTGTATGCCAAGTATTAATTAACACTTGGCATACAATGTAATAACCTTATAATATAATAATTTCATGCACATGATATCCCATCTTTTGTGCTATTGTTGCCATATAGTTTACTACTATGTACATTATCAAACCTAGATAATTATATTTAGTTTTGCCTTAAACAGTCAATTGAATTATAAAAGATTTAAGACAGAAATCAATTTCAATATTTACTTATACATTTTTGCATCTTCAGTGTTCATCTTTACTGTAAATTTAAATTTCCATGTACTTTCACTTAATTTGCTTGCAAACCTACCCTCAGCGTTTATTGTAGTACATGTCTGCTGATGACAAATTCTCTAGCTTTCTTTTACCATAAAACATCTTTAATTCAATTTTGATATGTATCTTTACTGTATCTAGAAGTTAAAGTAGTTGTTTTTGCAGCCCTTTAGAGATAGCTTTTCCACTGTCTTCTGGCTCTACAGTTTCTAATGAAAATCAACCATCATTATTATCATGTTCCTTTGATGCTAACATTCTTTCTTCTCTGGCTACTTTCAAACTTTATTCTCTATCCTTGGCTTTCAGCAGTTTAACTATGATGTATTCCTGTTTTTATGTTTGTTATTAATCCTCTCTGCTTGAATCTTGCTGAGATTTCAGAATTTATGTAATATCATTTTAAAAAAGTTTAGTTAATACTTTTGCTGTTTCATTCTCTCTCATCTCCTTCTGAGACTCCGATATATGTCTTTTAGTTTGTGTGATGCTATATCGCAGGTCACTAAAGCTCTGTTCATGTTATCAATCTTGTATCACTCTGTGCTTTATTTAGTTCCAATGATTTCTATTAAATTGTCTTCATGTTCACAGGTCCTTTTCTCTGTGGTGTCAAATCAGCTGTTACTCCCATTCAATTAGTTTTTATTTATAATATTGTGTTTTTCATTTCTGTCCCATTGGGTTTTTTTCCAAAGTGTCTATAAGTCTCCTAAAATTTCATTTATTGTATCCCATTCACTTTTTAATAAATTCATCATATTTTTAAAAAGCCTTTGTTTTCTTATTTCCACATATGGGTAACTTGGGAGGTTGTTTTTGTTTTTTGTTTTTTTTTCCCCTATTGATTGGATTTTACCTTGATTATGGATTACATGTTCCTATTTTTCCACATGTCTGATATTATTTTATTGTATTGGACACTGTAAATAATACTCATTCAGAATCCCGTTATCTTCCTTAAGAGAGTGTTAAATTTTATTCAGCATGTGATTTAACTAGCAGATAAACTTGAAATGGAGGCTTGGTTTTATGCTTTGTCAAGAAAAAGCTTTTCAAATTTGTCTTTAACTTCTTGACTTATCTTCCTTTAACTTTGCTTTTTGTTCTTGGGTAAATTCCTTCTCCTGGGACCCTGTTTTATACTAAGGCACGGCACTTCAAGGGTTTCAGTGGTAAGTTCATTAGCTTTCCATACCCTTTTAACTTGGCAGGATTCACATGACAAATTTTACTTCCTGTGTGGTAGGAAATAGTTAAGTTCTCTCAGCTCAGCTCTTTAAATTATCCAGATTAAATATCACCTGAGATTTTTGGAGGCTTGTCCACCTACCTACACATATTTCAGATATCAGGTAAGGATTTGAGTGTTGTGTCCTCTCTATGACTCCCTCCTTTTGATTTTTCTTTCCAGTTTTCAGCCCTTCTGACAGTCTCAGATTCCATTTGCTAACTCGTCAGGACATTAAGATTGAGGTGTTCAAGTAGTAAATCCCTTTTAAACCTAAATGCTGGGAAAGGCTTTCTAACTGGCAGTTAAAATCCAAAAGCAATAAAGAAAAATTTTATTACATTTGACCACAGAACACTTAAAAAAAAAATTTTTTTTTTTTTGCATTGCAAAAGTTAGCATGAACAGAGTCAAAAGACAAGTGACGAACTGGGAGAAAAATGTTACCATATGTCCAAAAGCTAAGATCCTTAATACAAAAACTATTCTTAAAAATTGATGGACAAAAATACTAAAAGCCCTATGGAAAAATAAATGGATCACATGACTAGACAATACACAAAAATATATTAAAATGACCTTAATAGAGGTGAAAAAGCACTCAAACTTCCTCATAATTAGAGAAATGTTAATTAGACCAACACAGAGATATTTCTCACTTATCAAATTGGAAAAATTAAAATGTATGAGAACACAATCTTTTAATGAGGTTGTGAGGAAATGAACATTGCTATGGGAAGTACAAACTTCAACCCATCTGAAAGAGAATTTGACAATATTTAACTAAATTACATACGCACCCACCTTTGGACCCAGCAATCACATTCTAGAAATCTGCCCTGAAGATACACCTTAAGCAATACTAAAATTCATATGCATCAGGTTATTCGTTGTAGCATTGTTTCCAATAAAAACTATTAGGAAGAAAATTAAATGCCATGTATTAGAGAAGGGTTAAATAAGCTGTGGTATATCCACACAGTATATTATTCTACCTTCTTTTTTTAAATGCTGTAGAAATCTATAAACTGATGTGAAATGATTTTCGGGACATACTGTCAAATGGAACAAAAATGCAGAAGAGTGTCTGTAGTATACTATCCTTCATGTAAAAGAGAAAGCAATATAAAAAATATATGTTTTTGCCTTTTTATATGAAAGAAATACAGGAAAGATAAAAAAACAAAAAGTCTGGACACCTATAGGAGGCGTGTAGGAAGAAAGGAAGGAATAGAAATAGGGGTGCATGGTTAAGAAAGGATTGGCAGTTCTCTGAGCATACCTTTTTGTGCAGCTTTGAGCCCTAGAAATTTTGCAATTCTTTATATAGCCAAAACATGAAGGACTAAAACTAACCAGAATAGAATGGAATCCCAAAGTAGAAGACATCCAGGAACAAAATAACCTAACTGTGTTGCAAATGAGTAACATAACCTCTCTCTGAAGGGTGTGGAGAAGGAAAAACAAGTTAGAGTTGGGCTACTTTGAAATTAGAATACTATTTTGATTAGATGCTGTAAGCTAGATTTACGAACAAAACCACTGCATTCTACCCTGAAATGACTTAATATGTGTACTTGGGAAGATCAGATAAGTAAACACATTGTATACAATAGAAGCCAGAGAAGGGAATTACAAATAAGAAAGAGGGAAGGCCTGTAGTTTTAGATTGGAATCAGAATTCTCTGTATAAACTCAGGGTTTATAATATACTGAATTGATCAAAAAGTTTGTTTTCTGTAAGATGGCTCTAGTAGTGCTTAGTTGTCTTTAACTTCATTCAAAACAATTTTGTTAGGTTGTATTGTGATAGCTGTCATATCTGCATGCATTTAAAAAAATTTACCAGGGGGATGGGTGGGTGGGGAGGGGGACAGAGGGAGCAAAAAGGCAATGGATGTAATACAACAACAATAAAAAAAAAAAATGAAAAAAAAATTTACCAAAATTGTGAATTTTTGGGTAGCCATTTTAATATTGAAGATGGAAGAAAATAAGTGACATTTCAGCATATTATATTTCATTATTTCAAGAATGGTAAAATGCAATGGAAATGCAAAAAAAGAAAAAATGATTTGTGCAGTGTATGGAGAAGATGGTGTGACTGCTTGAATGTGTCTAAAATGTTGAGAAGTTTTATGCTAGAGATTTCTCATTAGATGATATTAGGTAGACTAGTTGAAGTTGATAGCAATCAAATTGACACATTAATTAAGAATAATCAATGTAATAACCCATGGGAGATATCCAACATACTCAAAATATCTAAATCAATAAAGTTATTGGTGGAAATAAAAACTTTGTCTAAAATGTGTAAAAAAAAACATACAGACCTTTTGGCCAACCCAATGCATACATACAGATCTCTGTGAGAATGTATGATTAAGGAAACATGCATATATGTGCCCTAGCTCAGAATAAATGTAGAAGCAGTGATACTCCAGTAGCAATTAACATACCCAGAAACCAGATATTGGTTCTTCCATATTTTTCTCCAGTAAAAGGAACCAGTGATTCTTGGAGAAATGGGTGACTACAGGTCTGGCAGGGAAAATACAAGATGCACCTGGAACATCTGTGGTACCAGAAAATAAAAAAGTGCTAAAAAAAAAGGATGGGGCCATATCAAAGGGCCTTAGGGACTAACCCTAAGAAGCTCTCACTGGCCAAAGCTTGAACAATGTGATCAAGAAAATAGATAATCAATAGTATTACATTGTAGTCCAAACATAAAATAAATATCTTTGAATCCACACTGATATAAGTAGAAAAATAAGTAACTGGAGAGGGAACATCTCTTGCTTCTAATTAATGAATGTGGTAGAAATAAGGAAAACAGAAAGTCGCTATTAGGCAAATAGCTTTGTAGTAATTATCACCAGGAAGATTTATAAATGGATACTAAAAACAGTGGACAAAAGTTTTGAGGAAAAGTAGAATATCTGGGGCCCTGGCTGGTGGCACAGTGGATAAGGCGCCAGCCTGCAAATCCAGAGGTCACTGGTTCGATTCCCCAGCCAGGGCACATAACCAGGTTGCAAGCCAGGTCTGTGGCTGGGGGCAGGTGAAAGGCAACCGTACATTGGTGTTTCTCTCCCTCTCTGCCTCTCTCCCCTCCCCACTCTATGAAAAATAATAAAATCTTAAAAAAAAAAAAAAAAGTAGAATAGTTGCACAATCAAATGTCAGTCTCATATTTGTCCTGGGTGACTGTGTTACCTTGACAAAACCACTAACTTCCTTGACCCTCAGGTTCCTTGTCTGTAACTGGGTGGGTCTGACTAGATCATCTTGGGGGACCCTTATAGCTCTCGTGCTAAAGAAATGGCTACCTCTCCTGTGTGGCTATCAGGGATATAACTTCCTTTTCTTTTCTCTTTATTTCCCCTTCCTTCTTTCTTTTTCATTCGTTACCCATCATAGTTTCTCTAGAAAGAGAATTTAGGGTGCTTTCTATGAGACTGAGGTAGAGAAAATTAGAGGTGCGGGAAAAAGAGAAAGTACACTCCTAATATTAATGAGGTTGCTATGGGATAAAGAAAGGAAAAAGGAAAACATCACAAAATAGAACTGTTTCCTACCACCAGAACCAACGAAGAGGGACGCGTCAAGCTAAGGCTGGGAGTACTCTTCACCAGGGAGGCAGGCCCCTCAGTCCAGGTCTTCCTGCCTGTCCTCTCTGGATCTCCATCTGCCCCTTCCTCAGCCACCACATAGAGCTAGCTTCCTGTGAGGTGTAGTTAGTTGCCCTCCTCTGCTCTAGGACTTCCCAGACTTAAACACTTCTCGCTGAGGAATGGGATTATGCTCCCATTAAAGGATTTTCAAGAGCCAGTTAGCAGAGGATGGGGGCACTTCTGGACAAGGCAGCTTTTGCTGAGACGGCACCCAATGCCCCTCCATCAGGTTGCCCCAGTTTTCTGGTTGTCTTCTCAACCCAACTCGACCATAGGGGCCAGAAAATGTATCAAGATCAATGTGAACTATGAACTCAGGAAATTTGGTTTCTAATCCTGTTTCCTGTCTTTGATGATCTGTCTCTGGAACAAAACTCTTGATATTTCTGTGCCATGAGAATTTTAGCAAAACATCTGCTATTCAGGCCACTGTGTTAGTTTCAGAAAGTGTGACAAACACAACCCAGCCGTTGATCTCTGTTCCCTGTCCCCACCCTCAAACTCTCAGACAAGTACCAGCAGACCAGCACCAGATTTTCCCTCTGGGTCCATCAACAAAGGACTTTTCCCAGCTCCCCTCTGGAGCTACCAGCTACCACAAGATCAAAACCCTTGAGGACCTGTGACTGAGAGGTTCCAATAGCCCTACCTCCAGCACATGCCACGTGCATGCCATCCACCTGTCAATGCAGGCAGGCAGCTTGCAATTTCCACAGACAAGAATTCAGATAAGATTCCAAACCCCAACACACTGACCTGAGCAAAGATACTGTCAGTCTCAAATGAAAACAAACAGCATAACCGGCATCATTTGTAAGAAAGACATCCTTTACAGAAATACTAGGGCCTTGGCCAGGTAGCTCAACTGATTAGTGTAATCCCCAAAATGCCAAAGTGGTGGGTTTGATACCCAGTCAGGGCATATACAGGAATCGACCAATGAATGCATAAATAAATGGAACAAAAATCCATGTTTCTCTCTCTCCTTCTCCTTCTCTCCCTTTTTCTAAATTCAATAAAAAACAAATCAGAAAGTACAATGGTTGTATGGTACTTTAAAGATCTAAACTAAGAGCTTTAAAGTCACATGTACACAAAAGAGTAGTCAGGTTGCACATTGACCACAACAATAAAAGCTGTAGGTGACAGTAATTTTTCTAAACAGAAAGCTCTAGCAACTTACATCTCCAATAACCTTATTTCCACATTCTACCAATTCTTCTCCATCCAAATCTCAAATTCTGAATAAGGAAAATAAGTTAGGGTAATTGTTTTCAAGTTAGTTTTCTGCCCCTGGGTTTTGAGCATAGGACTTATGATGTATATTTGCAAACCATCTCCCTTTTCCTTGCAATTCAGCCTTCAATGTAGTGGAGGGCAACCTGCACCTCATAAGCCCCAAAGGAGGGAATCACTGGTGTGGTGAGAGACAGAACGTGAGTCAACTCCTGGTTAACTAGAACAATCTTCATCCTATCCGTGTTTTCATCCCTCCCCCTACCCAATTTTTGTTATGCACATTTGAAACTAGCCATTTCTCTTATGAGGACCTAGTGGTCTTGACTCTAACCCTGACTGTGAACCACTAGCCCTTAGCAGTCATTCCAGAGCAAGAGGCACATGGACTGTCTAATGTGCAGGCAGGTGTTGGCCAAAATTCTCTAAAATAAACTATGCTTTCAAGAAAATTCAAGAGGATTACTGAAAAGCTGAGAAGAAAAGCAGATTTCTAAAGCTCACTCATGTTTTTGCCTTTTTAGAAGATTCTCAACAAAATCACATGGTTATTTTTACAAAATCTTGGAATTCTAGATGAAATTACCCACCTTTGAACACTGTCCAAAGGCTCCTGTCCAGACTCTGTTTGGGTCAGATGCTCAAACTGCTGAATAGACCATTTTATTTCAAGATACACAAAATTAATGTAGGCAGACATGCCAACATCCAGCTAGCTGAACGAAAAGCTGAGCCAAAAATACAAACTAAAATATAGGAGTCAATATTCTTTCCTCTAAGCTTGTAGGTTTGGTCATAATTTAGCACTATCTCATTTTACCTTGGATGAAAGTTAGTGGGCTTACTCCAAGACAAGAGCATATATCTTAATAACCTTTGGGCTCTTCCTATGCTTAGCCCTAGAAAGCAATATTGCCAGTGACTATTTAGTTGAGTTGACCATTAAAATGGTTACATTAAGGTAGTAACTAAGATAATTAATATGAAAAGGGAAGGGAGGGAGAAAGAGAGAGAGAGAAACATCAATGCGTGGTTGCCTCTTGTGTGCCCCCAACTGAGGACCTGGCCTGCAACCTAGGCATGTGCCCTGACTGGGAATTGAACCAGTGACCTTTTGGTTCACAGGTCAGAGCTCAATCCACTGAGTCACACCACCCAAGGCTGTGCCTATGTTTATTATGCAAATTTATAGTAATAGAAGCAGAGGCTCAAAAGTGGTAAAAAGAAATTGTCTGGTTCTAAAACCCTTGTATTTCTTCACCATACCACATGCCTACATTTTTTTTCAAGTTCACAAATTACACTCATGTGTGTGTAAAGGTTTTCTTTGCTCAGAATAAGAAGATCAACATTTGTGAACAACTTATCCTCTGGCAGAGAATAGTTATAAGAAAAAATAGTCTGAATATAAAATAAGCACCAAAGAACATCTACTATCACGCTAAAATAAAGTTAAAAGTAATTATTTTATAGTGGACCTACTTTTCTAACGTCAATAAGATAAAAATAGGAAAGGAAGATGACAGACTCCCTAATCCATGAGAAAGTTGAAAAAAATAAAGTGTTAGGAAAGTGATTGTGCAGAAACATGACCCACGGGGAAGTATAATTTGGTTCAGCACTTGGAGAGAACAATTTGACCTCCTGTCAAGTCTAAAATCTGCACACTGTTAGGTGTGTTTGCTGTGGCACTCCCAGTAAATAACCAAAAAATTAGAAGAATCAGAAGCAGTAAAATATAATTGTCTGATTCTCCAACCCTTGTAATTCATTGTGTGATCATATTCTTATTGACATATAAAGAATGCCACTTTAGATTATTAAATGGAAATGTTGGTTAAAAACATGATAATCTCCTTGTATTTTTTTAAAATGTGTGTATCAATGCTAAAACTATTGAACAAATTCTGCTTTCAGATGCTATATTAATTATCTATTGTACAACAAATTATCTCCAAATTTAGTATCTAAAACAATCACTTTTATTCTCTGACATGGTTTCTGAGGGTAAGAATCTGGGCATGTTTTGACTGGCTGCTCTGGCTCAGGTCCTCTCATGAGGTTGCAGTCAAGTTGCTGATGGGTCCAATCCTTGCCATCTCTGGAGATACTAATGAGGCCGGAGGAGACACCTCCGGGGCTCATTCACACAGGTTCTGGCAAGAAGGCTCACGAGTTGCTCATGACACTCGTTTTCCTGAAAATAAGGGAGGGAGAAAGGAAGGGAGACAAACCACAGTGTCTTTATAACACAGTCTCAGAAAAGGCACTCCATCACTCCTGCAGTATTCGACTGGTTACACAGACCAGCCCTGGTAGTGTGGCATGTACCAGGAGGCAGGATTGTTGGCAGCCATCACAGCCCATCCCCTCTCCTTTCCAAGGCCCACGGGAGTCTCATCCCACTATAGCACTAGTTAAAATTCCAGAATCCCATTAGCTAAATGCAGACTAGGTGCAGATACAGGTTTCTCAGATGTCATTCCTTAAGTACAGACCTCCTGATTTGAAGGCTGTTAGCCAAAGAGACAAGACATCATCTGCCCCTAATTGGCCGAGATAACCACCATATATACTCTTGTTCAAAAAGGAAGAAAATGGGAGGAATAGAGGGACCAGTGAGCCAAATTCTGAAATTCAGCTGAGCAACTTGAAGAAGTTCCTCAATTGGGTGCATCCTCCATGCGGCTCTTGGACTTACCCTATGGGCTCTTGCTTATTCCCTCCTGGGCTTCCAGCCTCCAGGACTAGGAGGATATAAATTCCTGTTGTTTAAGGCCCCAATCCCTGGCATTGTGTTAAGGTAGCCCAAGCAGACTAATAATCAGTCTTCTGCAAGCTATCTGAAAATGTCTTGCTATTGCCCAATTCAGGTTTACTTTTTTTTTTAAATAGGTTTTGATGCATATAACTATATATCAATATATATAATTAGATTGGTCTGTATACAAAATGTGTGATTAGATTTATTTGTAATCTAATCTAATCTAATCTAATCTGAGAGTCTATGCTTTCACTAAGAATTGAAACCTTTCATTTCATGTTAGAGGTAAAAGCTGGAGGGATTTATAATTCTGTAGGGTGGAAATGTGACAGAAGATGCTTCTTGTGGATTGAATTCACGGATCGTATGGTAATAGAAAAATTGTTTTTCAAGAAATCACCAGATCAGTGCATTTCAAGATCAAATTGTTATCCTTCCAGGGTAAGGTAGTGGGGACTTGCACTTGGCCAAACTACGTAAGACCAAGGGAATATCACAGTGGCCAAGAACCAGATTTCAGAAAGCACTACCTGGAGGAAGTCGCAAGCCAAGGAACAACTGGCAGTGCGAACCCTCTTAGCCTCCATGAAGTCCACCAAGAGCAGTACTGGGGGTCTCTGAGAATGTGCTAACTTATTCTTCGTTGCTCTGTCTCTGATTATACAAACTTCTGGTCACTTATTTATCTTTTCTGTGTCTTCTGCAGTGATTTGCATAATAAGCATCCTGTGTTTAGTACCCATGTTAACTTTCAATGTAATGAAACAGATTTTAACTTTGTTTCTCTAATGACCAAAGTCAGGGCAAAACAATGTCTTTGCCTACCCTGCAATTAAAGTAAGAAGCTGAGCATGTTTTCACCTTGCTGTAGCTTTTATCTTACCTTAAAATATAGTATGAGCCCAATTTATTATATAACCAATTACGTCTTTTTTTAATTCATGTTTTTCGCAAAAAACATTTTTTAGCCTCTGAACTTTGTAACTATATTTTAAAACCACGTACATACTGATTGACTTCACAGGGATCACCAATCCTTTGGAGATCTCCACTTCCTTATTTTTGAGTAAGTGTTCTATAGGATAGTTCTCTGGATAATTATTTATTTAAAGATTTTATTTCATTATTTTTAGAAAGAGGGGGAAGGGAGAGAGGCAGAGAGGGAGAGATACATCAATGTATGGTTGCTTTTCACCTGCCTCCAGCCACAGACCTGACTGGAGACCTGGTTTGCAACCTGGTTATGTGCCCTGGCTGGGGAATCGAACCTGCGACCTTTGGGTTCGCAGGCCGGAGACTTATGGATAATTTTTAATAAGCTCTCACACTGGTAGTTAATTTTATAAGTAACCTCAGGAAAGGGACTAAAGAGTAAAACTGAGAAGGTGGGAAGGTTAATGTAAGGACAGATCCTTGCGTTGGGGCCCACTGTGGAAACTGGGTCTTACTCTGTGTAGAGCATGCCTTAGTGCTGTCCACCTGAGGGACAGAAAACAATAATAATTACCTGTCAGCTTTGGTCCCGCACTGGCTAATTTTTAAAGAAGGCTAAATGGGTGAAATTGCTCCTGATTTCTAGATATCTGAAAATACCTTTTCACTGTCTAAATGGACTAAATTCGGTTCAGAATAGTATGCTTAGACAATAAAGATTCCTTTTAGAGAAGTATATATTTCTCCATTTTGAGCTGGTGAATAAAAATAGAAACTAGCCTTATTTTTACCCTTTGTAGGTAAACTATTACTTTTTTGCCTGGTTGCTTATATGATCATCTCTTTTCTCTAGATTTTCAGGCTATATCCAAATATGGGCATTTTTCCCATCAAAATCTTCATTGTTTCTACACTGAGGAAGTTATTTTTCCATTATGTCTGTGATTATTATTTCTCCTCCTTTTGTTCCAGTACTTTCAGGAGTATTTGTTATCTAGAAGTTGGATTTTTATTACTTTCACTCTGTGTCTGATCTCTTGCCATTCTATCTTTATACTTTACATTGTCTTGAAAAGCAAGTTCATAGATTATATCTTATCTATTGTTAATTCTGTTCATTGCTACAGCTACAACATCTTTGCCTCTGATTGCTTCCTACTCTCATTTTGGTTGTTTCCATGTTTGATCAGGGCAGGATACCTGGAGTGACTTAAACTCACCTGCAGGGTAGCATCTGGCAGGGCCTCACTTCAGAAATGTATCGAATTGGCCAAAAAGTTTGTTGGGTTTTTTTCCCATAAGATGGCTCTAGTAGTGCTTAATTGTCTTTAACTTCATTCAATATAATTTTGTTACATTGTATTGTGACAGCTGTCATATCAGTGTGCAGTAAAAAAAACTATCAAAAGTGGTGAATTTTTGTGTAGCCATTTTAATATTGAAGATGAAAGAAAATATGGAACATTTTTGGCATATTATGCTTTATATTTCAAGAAATGTAAAAATGCAACTGAAACATGAAAAGAGAAAAGAAAAAAGATTTGTGTAGTGTGTGAAGAAGATGCTGGGATTGACTGAACATGTCAAGAGTGGTTTGCAAAGTTTCGTGCTGGAGGTTTCTTGCTGGATGGGTACTCCATGGTTGGGTAAGCCAGTTGAAATTGATAGCAATCAAATTGGGGCATTAATTGAGAACAATCAATGTTATACCATTTGAGAGATAGCCAACATACTCAAAATATCCAAATCAATAAAGTTTTTGGTGAAAATGAAAAATGTGTCTTTTATTTTACGGGAAAACCATACTGACTTTTTGACCGACCCAATATGTGGAGGATGGTCTGATTTGCACCATGTGGCCCAGTTCCCAACAGGTACCCATCAGCCTGGCTCTGTTCCAGCAGGTTGGATTCTGACCACTATCTGACCACTACCTTAGCATTTCCTAAGGGACTATCATCCCCATGTGCCACTCATCCTTCTCCCTCTATTCACTCTGTGTTGTACAGGAACATGTGATCTCGGAATTGGTGTGAAACTGAAGGGGAGTTGCATGGGGTCCAGATTTTGGTCCTCCTGGAACCCAATTCCCATCAGAGGGTAACAGTGGGCTGAGTTCAGGTTACGAGAGCCCCCAACAGGGATAAGCGAATCCTTCTCTTGGGTCTTGTTGTCTATTCAGTGTTGTGATAAACCAGGTGTAGCTCAAATAGGGGGTATTTTCTCAAACCAGCCTCACTGGCATTATACTTGGTAAACATTCCCTATAGATTTCTATCAATGCTAACACAAGTTTTTATGTTTTTGCAGAACATCATGGATGTTGAAATAGGGAAGAGAGTGCATCTCAGGCTAAGCCACTGGTGAACTTTTACACATGCCTGGCACACTTTCCCCCCCAAAAAATAATGCATTCTTTATACATAGAGACAATGACTTTTCAATTCCAATGAGGGCTAAAAAATGCCTCCCTTCACCAACTCCCACAATAGCCAATTGACACTGGCAGGTGAAATCCTAAAAACTGAGTGCAGAAGGGTTACAGTGCTACCAGTGCCTCCAAGGCAGGCAAGTGGTCATGTGACATGGACTGTAGGAAGTCCGGCTATTTCCAGAAGCTTGTAATTACACTGACTCTGTACCTACTACATCCAGCACACAGTTCACCAGTAAGAATATGCTTTAAACACGTGTCAAAGAGGAAAATTATAACACAATGTGTCCTTGTTGTATTCTGGCCAACAAACCCTGTTGAAGAACAATTCATGAAAATCCACTGCTTTCAACAGAAAGGGGAGATTACCAACTGTGTCCATGTTAAATGCCAGGAAACTGAAAGTAAAGCACAGTGACCATCATTATTATTCTGTCTTCACCAAGGAATGCATTTGAAAGAAATATACAGGACTTGTGTTTTCAAGAAGAATTTTCATCTGATAGGAAACTAGTGTCAGTACACATAATCACCCCCTCGATGTGCTTCTGTCAGTATTTTTCTAATGATTGCTTGACTCTAATATAAACTATATATAAGATACAGTTTATCTTATATGGTGGTCCTTGTGGTATAACAATAGTTTGATTTCCTGCTTTTGCCACTGTAATTGCATTATGCAATTAATCTTTTATGTAGTTTTTCTTCATTAACAGAGATATAACATCCATTAAGTGGGCTTATCACAATTTACTCAGCCATTGTTGGATTTGTGTTATAATAAGATGATAAGTGGATCCTGGTAAGACAGCGGAGGAGTAAGTGGCGCTACACCAATCTCCTCCCAGGTCGCATCTGGAATTACTTTTTTGGAGAAAAAGTCAGCTGGAATTACCAACAGAACACCAGCTGGAAAGAAGTCCTATAACTACAGACAGAACAGAAGAGGATGATTCATCACAACCATGACTGGTAGGAATTGTGGAAATGTGAGAGGGCTGGCTGGGCCCCCTCCGGAGGCAGCAGCTGAAGGGACAGCGCAGGGGGCTCCACCTGAGAAGGGTGAGATCTGGTCCCCCAGCTGGGTGTCCCAGCTACAGCAACACGGCTGAGAGTAGAGCAGCATCCAGCTGAGAAGGGCAGAAAGCGGTGGAGTTTACTAGCCTGAGAAAGCGCTGGAGACAGGGAACTACTAGGGTGACCACAGCAAAAATACATTGGCGCCCACCTGCCCTGGGCTCCAGCAGAGGGAGGGCGGAGAGGACTGGAGACACATGGGGAGTTTGTGGAGGTGGCTTGGAGGAGAGAAGTGGAGAAGCAGCTGTGGTGATCCCGATGCTTACTCGTCGCCCACACCTCAAGTGGACTACACTGCACCAAGTGGGGTCCATATGAGGTGTCCTCATGGCCCCGCCCACTAGAAGCAATCTGCCCCACTCAGCGGTGCCTGAGCCTGGCTCCTGATCACAATTCTTTGACTTACATCTAAATAAACCTCTCCTGCCCTGCCCTGTCTAAGCATAGATATAATACTTGGCACCTGAAGAGTTATATCTTGCCTAGCAGCGCCAGGCCTGGCAGCTGATGACAAACTCTCTGACTTACAGCTGGGTCAGTCAGTCAGCTGTATATATATATATATATATAGTGGTGTGTAAGCTTGGTGGCTGATTGTGAATTCATTGGTTCACAACTGAGGTGGTCCCACTCAGTGGTCCCTGGGCCTGGTGGCTGATCACAAACTCATTGGATTACAACTGAATTTTTCAGTCTAGCCCAGTGGCTCCTTAGCCTGGCAGCTGATCACAGAGTCATTGGATTACAATAGAATCTTTCAGTAGAGCCCAGCGCCACCTGAGCCTGGTGGCTAATCACAGACTCATTGGATTACAATTGGATCTTGCTGCCTAGCCCAGTGGCACCTGAGCCAGGCAGCTGATCACAGACTCATTGATTTACATCTGAATCTGTCCCACCAAGCAGCACCTGAACTGGTGGCTGATCCACTGGATTACAACTGAACCTCTCTGTCTAGCCCAGTAGGGCCTGAGTTTGGTAGCTGACTTACTGATTTACAACTGAATCAGTCTATCACCCCAAGCTGCATCTGAGACTGGTGGTGGATCACAGATCAATAGGATTACAACTAAATCAATCCTTACAGTCTAGTAGTTCCTTACCCTGGCAGCTGATCACAGGCTGACTGGATTACAATGAAACCTAAAAATGGGGAGAAAAAGAAACAGTCCATCACCAAAAGGAAAGGAGGAATCCCCAGAAAGATCATTAAATGAAACAGAGGCAAGCAAACTATCAGATATGGAATTCAAAGTAATGATGAGAGAGAAGTTTAATGAGCTCAGTGAGTTCAAAGAAAACTACAAACAACTCCAGGGGAACTACAAAGAACTCCAGGAAAGCTACAAGGAACTTACTGAGAACTACACCAGCATTAAAAAGGACATAGAAACTATCAGTAAGAACCAGGAGGAAATGAAGAATACAGTTTCTGAATTGAAAAACACAGTAGAAGAAATCAACAGCAGGCTAAAGAAAGCAGAAGATCAGCTCAGCGAGCTGGAGGACAATATAGAAAAATATTCCAAGACAGTGCAACGGAATGAAAAGAGGCTGAACAAAAATTAAGAGGTTTTAAGAGAGCTGCAGAACAACATGAAATGCAATAATATCTGTATCATAGGGATACCAGAAGGAGAAGAGAAACAAGGAATGGAAAACCTGGTCAAAAAAGTAATGATAGAAAACTTCCCTAACATGATGACTGAAAACATTACTCAAGTTCAGGAAGCACAGAGAGTCCCAATGAAGATGGACCCAAACAGATCCACTCCAAGACACATTAAAATTAAAACGGCAAATTTCAAAGACAAAGAGAGAATTCTAAAAGCATCAAGAGAGAAACAGCAAATAACATATAAGTGGGCTCCCATTAGGTTATCAAATGATTATTTAACAGAAACAATACAAGCCAGAAGGGAATGGCAAAAACTATTCCAAGTAATGGAAAACAAAGGCCTGCAACAAAGAATACTCTACCTAGCAAGGCTCTCATTCAAAATGGAAGGAGAAATAAGGAGTTTCACAGACAAAAGAAGACTAAAAGAATACATCTCTACCAAACCAGCATGGAAAGAAATGCTAAAGGGTCTGCTTTTAAAAAGAAAGAAAGAGAGAGAGACAGAGAGGAACACAGGTACACAGGGGGGGAAATGACAATCAATAAGTATCAATAAATAATATCCTTAAATGTAAATGGATTAAATGCGTCAATCAGGGTAACTGAATGGGTAAGAAAACATGACCCAGCTCTCCATCTGCCGCCCTGTGGGAGCCCCCCAGCCTCTCGCGTGTCCGCATGTCCTGCGGGTCACGTTGTGATGAACCGGCTCTTCTGCTCTGTCCCTGGTCTTACTAACTGGGCTGATTAGCTTCACCACGGCTTTCATCATCATCGGCTACGTGGTGATGAGGTTCAATAAGGACTCATGGGATCTGCAGTGCTCCCTGCTCTTCAGCATGACCATCGGCTTTACCGATCCTGTCCATTCTGTGACCTCCCTGAAAACCATCGGCATTTCCAAAATGTATATTGATATTATTCGAGGAGAGTCCATGATCATTTGTGGCGTCACATGCATTTTTTTGGGAACTTTTCGGAGCACCTTACCTCACATGTTCGTGTATAGGGAGTTCCACGTGCTCACGGACTTCACCTTGAGCATTTTGGGGAGCATAATATGTGGGTACTGGTGTGCAAGAATCATCGAGTTTATATTGACCGACCTGTTTAGCAACACGCTGACCAACGTCATTCTTTGCATTTCGATGGTGTACATGGTTTTCTACTTTGGTTCCTAACAATGTTCTCCACTGTATTCCAACATTTAATCTACACTTTCTTTGGCATTATAATTGGATGCGGAAACTTCAACTATTTTAAATTTCACATTGTAACTTTCTCGTTGATGTTATTTGTCACAGTGAATTTCGTCAGGTTGTTTACCATCGTGTTGGTGAGCCCCATCCTCACGCATTCGAGCTACGACTATAACTGGCGGTGGGGAGTCGTCATCGCATGGACGGGGATCAAAGGCATTTTCAACCTGCTCTTAGCTCCTGAAATTTATAATGTGGCTGAACGCAAAACACAGTTGCCACAAATGTTTATACTGTATATACAAGTAGTATCATTAATGACCATGGGAGTAAACTCAAACATGATGACTTACTTGGCCAGGAAATTAGGGATGTGTGCCATCTCTCTGCCAAGGCAAATGGCCATGCAAAATGCCATCAACCACATACAGGAGATAATACGGAACACAATCACTTTATTTAAGACAGAGAAAATTTTGACCAACGTCAACTGGACCTTAGTAGAAGAAAAAGCAAGGATTGAGTACAGCATACCTGCTAATGCTGTTCAGTTTCACTCCACTTCACATAGTGAAAAAGAGCAGGAGTCCCCAACAGATGAAGTTTTAATAGAAGAAGCCAGGTTGCACGTAGCTATAATACAAATGAGTAGTTTTGAAAAACAGTGTCAAGATGGAATCCTCAGTGTAAAGGCCGCCTGGATATTGATTGGCGCAACTAAAAGCTATTGTCCCATCCAAGGAAAATTCATGAGTATCCATGATGTTTCAACTTACGTAAAGGCTAGAAGTTGGCTTATAAAGTTTAAAAACATTTTAACTGTCTTGGAATGTCATAAAGACAAGGCGCATTTTATTCCATATGGAGAGACAGATTAGAGAGATTGTTTCACTTATTCAAGCATTCACGGGTTGATTCTTACTTGAACCTGCAAAGTATGGAGACAACCAGCTGAGCCACCCGGCCAGGGCTCCATGACGTCTCTGTGAGAGGGTGGACAGGAAGAGGGCGGTCCTATTTGACTCCTCATGTTTTATTTGCCATGTCATAGGGTCCTATTGCCTCCTGAGCTGCTCACGTATCCTTCTCTGTGTAACGTTGAGCTGGGGTGAGAAATCCCAAACTCGTGCACTTAAGCTCTCCGCTCAGTTCTGTGTGTGCTCTTGGTGTCTGCAGTTAGGAAAAACACAACATTGGCGCTAATCACACCTATAATCAACTTTCCGAAATACCAGCAGATACAGATTTTGCTGAACTTGGATAGATCCTTTGCTTTGTTATATAAATTGTGAACTTGTATACGTTTTAGAGCAGGAAGACAAGGGTTTTCTACTGATAGAAGATCATCAAAACTGGATGTTACTGGAGCACTGATGCCACTAAATTTTAAGTGGATGCTAACATGCCTTTCATAACAAATTTTGATAAATTTTACTTTCTCCTATTTATTAAGTTTATAGGGAAATATAAAAAATTAAAACCCTAGAGTCTTGACGTATACACAGTCTCTTTTTGTTAGGCTCCACTTTTGGTGGATTGAAAAAATGTTAAATTACATAATGGTAGTTATTAAAAATAATATTTTTTCCTGTTTTTTATTTTAAACAATGCTAATGTTTAGATTTAAAAATTTTTGCTTGTTTCATATTACATATACTTTCTTTAAGTTACTATTAAAGATTTGTTTAAACAAACATTGAAAAAAAAAAAAAAGAAAACATGACCCACATATATGCTGTCTTCAAGAGATTGACCTCAGAACAAAAGATTGACACAGACTGAAAGCGAAGGGATGGAAAAATATATATCAAGAAAATGGACATGAAAAAAAGGCTGGGGTAGCAATACTTATTTCAGACAAAATAGATTGTACAATGAAGACCATAAAAAGAGACAAAGAAGGACATTTCATGATAGTTAAGGGAACAATCCATCAAGAAGATGTAACTCTGGTAAACATACGCACCCAATGTAGGAGCTCCCAAATATATAAGGAAAATCTTGGAGAACTTCAAGAAGGACACAGACAGCATCACACTAAGAGTAGGGGATTTTAATATCCCATTATCAACAATGGACAGATCTTCCAAACAAAGAAACACAAAGGATATTGTGGCATTGAGCAACACTTTAGATGAAATGGTCTTAACTGATATATACAGAACCTTTCACCCCAAACAAGCAAAATACACATTCTCTTCAAATGCACATGGAACATTCTCAAAGATAGACCACATGGTAGGTCACAACACAAGCCTCCACAAATACAGGAAAATTGAAATCATACCAAGCATCTTCTCAGATCACTATGGCTTGAAACTAGAAACCGATCTCAAGGGAAAAAAACAAAAATGCTCTAATTCATGGAGACTGAATAACATGCTTTTAAGTAAGAAATGGGTAAACAATGAGATCAAAGATGAAATAAAAAAAGTTTCTGGAAACAAATGCCAATGAATACACACAGCCCAACCTATGGGAGGGACACAGCAAAGGCAATCTTCAGGGGGAAATTTATAGCAATACAGGCTTACCTAAAAAGGTTAGAAGAAGTTTATACAAACAACCTAACCATAAAGAACTAGAGGAGCAACAACAAACAAAACCCAGGGCAAGTAGAAGGAAGGAAATAATCAAAATCAGAACAGAATTAAATGACTTAGAGACTAAAACTACAATTCAAAGAATCAATAAATCCAGGACCTGGTTCTTTGAAAAAATAAACAAAATTGATAAACCTTTAACCAGACTCATCAAGAAAAGGAGAGAAAGGACCCAAATAAACAGAATGAGAAACAATAGAGGAGAAATCACAACTGATAGATCAGAAATACAAAGGATTATAAGAAATAACTACAAAAAAACTATATGACAAGAAATACGACAATCTGGGTGAAATGGACAAATTTCTGGAAATGTATAATCTACCAAAACTGAATCCAGAAGAAGCAGAAATCCTGAATAGACCAATAACAACTAGTGATATTGAAGAAGTAATCCGAAATCTCCCAAAGCACAAGAGCCCCAGGCCAGATGGGTACATAGGTGAATTCTATCAAACATTTAGAGAAGAACTAACCCCTATCCTTCTCAATCTATTCCAAAAACTCCAAGAAGAGAGAAGACTTCCAAACTCATTCTATGAGGCCAATATTATTCTAATCCCAAAACCAGGTCAAGACACAACTAAGAAAGAAAACTATAGGCCAATATCTCTGATGAATATAGATGTTAAGATTCTCAACAAAATATTGGCCAACCAGATCCAGCAATATATTAGAAAGATCATACACCATGATTAAGTGGGTTTCATCCCAGGGATGCAAAGATGATACAACATTCGTAAATCAATAAATATAATACACCACATCAACAAAATGAAAGACAGAAACCATATGATCATATCAATAGATGCTGAAAAAGCATTTGATAAAGTACAGCAACCATTTATGATTAAAACACTCAGCAAAATGGGAATAGAGGGAGTGTACCTCAACATAATAAAGGCCATCTATGAGAAACCTGAAGCCAACGTCATACTCAACGGGCAAAAAGTAAAAGCTTTCCCACTAAGATCAGGAACAAGAGAAGGCTGTCCACTTTCTCCACTTCTGTTCAACATCATTTTGGAAGTTCTAGCCATAGCCATCAGAGAAGAAAATGGAATCAAAGGTATCCAAATTGGAAAGGAGGAAGTCAAACTGTCATTATTTGCAGATGATATGATAGTGTACTTATAAAACTCGATGGGCTCCACCAAAAACTTACTTGACCGAATAAGCAAATTTAGCAAAATAGATGGATATAAAGTCAGAAATCAAAAGCACTATTATATACCAATTATGAAACATCAGAAATAGAAGCTAGAAAACAAGTCCCATTTACCATAGCAACAAGAAAAATAAAGTACTTAGGAATAAACTTAACCAAGGAGGTAAAAGACCTGTTCTCAGAAAACTATAAAACAATGAAGAAAGAAATTAAGGAAGATACAAATAAATGGAAGCATATACCATGTTCATGGATGGGAAAAATTAACATCATTAAAATGTCCATACTACCCAAAGCAATCTACATATTCAATGCAATCCGAATTAAAATACCAATGACAGACTTCACAGAAATAGAAAAAATACTTCAAAAATGTATATGAAGCCCAAAACACCCACGAATAGCCACAGCAATCTTGAGAAAGAAGAACAAGGTAGGAGGAATCACAATGCCTGACATCAAACTATATTACAAGGCTACTGTAATCAAAATTATCTTGTACTCGCATAAGAATAGACACATAGATCAATGGAACAGAATAGAGAACCCAGAAATAAACCCAGGACTCTATGGTCAATTAATATTCAACAAAGGGGGAAGGAACATAAAATGGAGTAAAAACAGTCTCTTCAAAAAGTGGTGATGGGAGAACTGGACAGCAAAATGCAAAAAGATAAAACTAGACCACCAACTTACACCATACACCAGAAGAAACTCAAGATGGGTAAAGGACTTAAACATAAGCAATGCCACTATGAAAGTCCTGGAGAAAAATATAGGCAGTAAAATTTTAGATATCCTACGCAGAATATGTTTACTAATACTTCTCCAATGGCAAAGGAAATAGAAGAACAAATAATCAAATGGGATTATATCAAACTGAAAACTTTCTGTTTAGATAAAGAAAACACCAGCAAAATTAAAAGGGAACCAACTGTATGAGAAAACATATTTGCCAATGATACCTCAGACAAGGGTTTGATCTCCAAAATATATAAAGAACTTATGTGACTCAACACTAGGGAGACAGACACCCAATAAAAAAATGGGCAAACGACATGAACAGACAATTCTCTGAGGAAGACATACAAAGGGCCCAGAGGCATATGAAAGAATGTTCAACATCACTAGTCATCAGAGAGATGCAAATTAAAACCATAATAAGATACCACCTCATCCCTGTCAGAATGGCCATCATCAACAATCAACAAACAACAAGTGTTGGCGAGGATGTGGAAAAAAGGGACCCCTGGTGCACTGTTGGTGGGAATGTAGGCTGGTGCAGCCACTGTGGAAAACAGTATGGAGTTTCCTCAAAAAACTAAAAATGGAACTGCCTTTTGATCCAGCAAGTCCACTACTAGGTCTATACCGGAAGAACCCTGAAACACCAATTCATAAGGACCTATGTACCCCTATGTTCATAGCAATGCTATTTACAATAGCCAAGTGCTGGAAACAGCCTAAGTGCCCATCAGTGGA
>PVIW01011811.1:0-35417 GCA_004026585.1 Noctilio leporinus | reverse complement strand
ATGCTCGAACCTTTTGAACCTAAAAGAAAGAAGCTGGAAGCGGTGGAGGTTCCGGCTGAGTGAGGGACCTTGAACGGCGGGTGCAGCTGTATTGATTTATTCTGCCCTTTAGTTTCAGTTGCCTGAGGCTCTGGCCCCTGGGAGGCGCCCGGGGGTGCGGCGGCCTCTTTCTTCTAATGGGCTCGGCTCCTCTCTCGGGGGGCCGACACTCCAGTTCTCTCTTTGGGGGGCTCAGGAAATTGATCCCAAAGCGAGGCCGCCCCTGGAGCCGGAGTCCCTGCAGCTGGGGAGGTGGGGGGAGCAAAGCCAGGCTCCTCAGGGGATGTGTCCTCCCAGCTCAGGGGCTGAGTGAGGTCCGCAGGCTGGGGGAACTGGGGTGCCGGGACCCGTCTCCCGGACACTGGCTCTTGGATGTGATCTCAGGACCCCCGAGTCTGATGGAAAGACCCCATTCCTCCGGCACACGGATGCAGGCTTGCCCGCAAGAGCTTGGGCGTGGGTTGTGTGTGTGGTGTGTGCGAATGTGTTTATGCTGTGTGTGTGTGTGTGTGTGAGAGAGAAGGCGTAGCTGCACATGCAGGAGGCCCGGGAGGAAGCTCAGCTAGGCACATAGTCAGAGCGAAGCTGCGGTGGTTATAATCAACAATGTCAGCGGCGGCCACGGCAGGAAACTCAGACGCCAGGCCCGGTGCTAGAAGTCAATACAGATGCTCCATGGTTGCCTCCAGCCGCTTAGAGGTTAGCTGTCTCTGTGCGGGGCGCTGAGGAGCCGGGAACCCAGGGCAGCAAAGCCACAAGGTCAAGGGGACATGGGGGCAGCAGGACCAGCCCCTCCGTGAGGTCTGTTTCACGCTGAGAAGAGCGCCCTTTCGGGGATGGTGTGTGCGGCTCAGGCTCAGTGAGTGCCACCCTGTGAGTGTAGACCCCTGGGTAGCAGCCATCGGGGGGGGGGGCTGCAGGCCCGCCCTCCTGCCAGGCCGACTCCTGAGTCTGGCCCGGCTGAGGGTCAACGTGGCTGCACCCCATCTGTGCTCGTGTGACCTTCGGTCATCAAGGTGGAAAAAGGACGAGAAAGAAGGAGCCATGCTTGTTTCCTAGACTATTCTTAATAAAATAGAGATGGCAAAAAGTATCACAGTAATAAGATTATTTATTCCTGTATTTGACAAATACTTAGTATTTGTTACCTGTCTCGCTGGGGGAGAGTTAACACATTATTACCTGTCAAACTCATAAAGAAATTAATGCGATTCCTTGATTTTTTTTTCCCAAAATGCACTTCAGAGAAGTTAAATACATTTCCTTCAATAGTCTACGGCAGGATGAGGCTTCAAATTCTTCCATGGTAGGCATAATAATGCCGCATGTTAGGGGGATGGGAAAGAAAATGATTGGAGAAAATAACAGCATCTTTCAAAGTTCTGCTTATGTTTCATTCATAGAGTAACAGCTTCAGAAGAAGAAATGGCTTCCATAAATTAAGTCTGACGGTGCTTTCTAGAAACCAGGCCCATGATAACGATATTAAAACACTAATAATACTAGAAAATGGGAAGTGTTTTCGCACAAGATAAATAGCACCTTGAAGTCCTCGATAGGAACAAATAGGCTTTGTGTTCGATGTTTAGAAGACAGAGCTAACAGTGTTCTCCCATAGGAAAAAGGAGCAGATAATTAGTTCTTACTTGAAATGTAATGTTTTTTTTTCTTCCCTTTTGTCCTGGCCCTGCCACAGCTGTGCCATTACTGCGAGCATCCCATGTGTTACTGCTACGTGATCACGGGGCAACCGGTGCTACTTCTCTTGCATCTACAAGAGGCGCAGGCGCTGACAGACGCATTGATGTCCCCGCCATCAGGGGCCCACCTCTGACTTGCAGTGCAGATCAGCTCTGTTCTTTGCGGCCGAACTCCCTACCTGGCCAGCCTACTTGTAGGCAAATTCCGGGGACCAATGCCTGAGTGCCTCCCTCTTTCTCCCCCAAACTGAATGGGGAGGTGGGGTGGGGCCGGGCAGGGAAATCACAGAGTGCTGACGAGCGGAAGTGCGGAAGATGTAAGAACTGTCAAGTGCAAAAGACGGAGGATCTGAGGGGCTCTGTGGAAAAAGGAAAGGCACCAGGTTCATTATGAAGTTCAAGTTTCCCGCAGCAGCTGGTGCTTTGATTGCAGGGTGTCTCCCTTTTGGCTGTGTGCCTACTTTCCTGGAGCGTATTCAGAATTCTCCAAGCAGTGACAGGCCCGGGCTGTCTCGCTAGGTTAATCTGTAACATTTCAGCCTCCTGCCTCGATGGCTCTAGATAGACACATACACACAAGATGAAGAAAGATGAAGCCATCAGAATTATTTGAATTTTGAAAAGGTTGACATTGTATATGGTCTTTCAGATGCCTGTGGTTCTGAAAGTTTTCAATCAATGGAGAAATCTTTTTTTTTTTTCCATAAGATTTTATTTATTATTTTCAGAGAGAGGGGAAGGGAGAGAGACATCAATGTATGGTTGTCTTTCACCTGCCTCCAGCTATGGACCTGGCTGGAGACCTGGTTTGCAACCTGGTTATGTGCTCTGGCTGGGAATCAAACCAGCCACCTTTGGGCTCGCAGGCTGGTGCCTTATCCACTGTGCCACCAGCCAGGGCAGGAAAATCTTAATGACAAACTTTGGTATTATCTTTGTTCCAGTATACCTTTTTTTTTTAACTTTCCCAAAACAACACATAGGTAGAAACTGCCAATTTTTGGACATAATTCCTCCAGGAAATTCCATTCTCTGGTGACTCAGAGGCTGATGGGAAAAAAAGAGAATTTGATGTGGATCATGGTCCCCATTCTCCAGTTCCAGGCTGGAAGCTTCTGGGCATGAAATCCCTGTCCAACGTGCCTCGGTCTTCTCACGGTGCATTGAGATGACAAAGGAATGCAGCTGTATCTTCTGAAGCCAGAGCAAAAACAATGCCATTCCGGACTGCTCCCTGCAACCCCTCACGGTAGGCTGGTCCCATTGGCTGGGATCTGCAGCGGGAAGGAATTTAGAAAACAAAGACCTGACGTAATCTGCCTCCCGCTATTTTCTAATGATAACGTGGATTTCAGAGGACATGCAGAAGGGCCTTCAAAGCTGAACATAGCAGCATTTACATTACGGGGAGTATGGAGGGAGCAAAAAAAGAAAGAAAAAGAAAATTATTTATAAAAACTGTGTCCTGATTCTTACATGTTTAAACGTCAGCCACTTCCAAGTTCCCTCCGTTGGATGCAGTACTCCTGGTAAGATGTTTCTTCCCACTGCTCAAGATGGTTTTTGAACTTGTCGATTCTGGTGCTCGTTAGTGCTTCTGCTGTATTTTTGCCTCACCTCTTCCACAGCAGCACAACTTCCCCTTTGAGGACTTTTGTCACCTGCGGAAACAATTGCTTGGAACAAGGTTGGGTGGATGGAGAGGGTGGGGCATGGGGTCATGCCGTTTTTGGTTAAAAACGGCAGAATACAGCGCGGGCAGATGCACATAAATCACCCATCATGAAATGGGCCACCAGCCGGGGCTGGATGCACTTGATTCCCCTTTTTGAGGGCATTTCCCCCACTATGAGGCAGAAACGGTTCTCCATCTTTACCTGCAAAATGAGGTTCCACTGTCACTGTCCCCTGTCATGGGCGGACAGAACCCTCCTCCCATCTCCTGAGGCCTCGGCAAAGTCCTCACTTCATCTGAACGCCCGGGGTGACTCCAGTGTTCGTGGCTGAGCCGGTGACCCCAGGAGCAACCCGCTCTCCAAAGTCCGTGTAATTGTGCCTGGCTTTTCCTGTGGCTGCATCTGCTGCCTCGTGCGCGCGGGTAAAAATCAAGTAGTCGCGGTACAGGTGGCATTTCCCTCCCCTGGTGGCCCGGGTGCAGAGCCTGCACCCTCGCAGCTGAGCCCACACACCCCACCGCCCCTCCGACCGGCACTGCTGCAGCCGCGGGCGACGGGCCCCAGGTCACACCCGCTCTCCTCTCTGAGGTGGCGCTGCCCAGGCGGCAGGCTCACTCCTGCGTCTGCGCCCTCTTTGGGGCTCAGTCAGTGTCCTTGGGCTTTGTCTCCAACCTGACAGTTTGCGGGATCCCCTGGCTAAGAGCTTGGGCACGGCCTGGTCTCCGTCCTGAGTTCAAGTCAGCTTTGGTTTGGTAAAATAGACTGTCCTAATTCTTGACTAATTCCC
Source organism: Noctilio leporinus (assembly GCA_004026585.1). NCBI lineage: Eukaryota > Metazoa > Chordata > Mammalia > Chiroptera > Noctilionidae > Noctilio > Noctilio leporinus. The sequence goes on along the minus strand of PVIW01011811.1, from coordinate 31,215 downwards.
GTCTGGTTGGGTGCCTTTTCCAGGCTGATTTAGGAATCATGGCCCTGCGTGCTTAGGGGCAGCTCACCTTTGATTTCTCTCATTATTTCCCTAATCATCTTATAAACGGGGTAGATTTTCCACTTGGCTGCATTCCCTTCCCCTTCCTCACAGCGGAGACCATCTGCCAGCTTCTGCCCGTCCCCGAGCCCAGTGGGTCCCTCCACCCACCCATGTGTCCTTGTCAGGTTGTCACTTCATTGCCTGTGAGGTCTGCAACGTGCAGGCCCTTCCCCGGTGCCTGCCCCTCGGGCACCCGCTGTAGAATGAGGACAGCCAGGCTCCCAGCTCCGTGCGAGGGGCCAAACTGACCCCTTGCATTGGCAATATTTTTCCAAGAAACATTTGTCAAAAATGTAAAAAAAATGCATATCCTGCCAGAATAGTGTGTAGTGGGGAGAGGTTGGTGGGAACTATAACCTCAAAAGTGAAAGATCTACAGTTTTCCCCTTTTACACGAGAAACCAGGCACGTACACGCAGCGTGCTCTTCGCTGGGGTGCTGAGACCAGGCAACTGGCTTGCGTGATGCACATTTCGGAGGAGGCCACCGCCTGCTGTCACCCAATTCCGCGGGGGTGACAGGAACGAGAGTATCATGGGTGCCTGTCCTGAGCCTGGAACCTCGCGTCTCCAGGACAGAAGCAGAAGAGGCTTCAGAAGATGGGGTTGCTTCTCCCCCATAGGGCACAGAGGCGGCGCAGGCAGAGGGCATGGGCTGAGCCATCCTGCGGGCGAAGAATCAAGTTACTGGTCCAGCCAGGGCCGAGCGGTGCAACCTGGCCGCCACCAGCCACCTGAGGCGACTGAACACTGAAGACCTGGCTCGCCCCAACTGTGATGTGCTGTAACTGTGAAATAGATGCTGGTAGCAAAGAAGGCATGAAATATATGCCGTTAAGAGTTGACTAGTTTGGGTGTATAGGGGTACATAAAATTAGGATCAAAATTTATGTCCTCTGGTTTTTTCTTTCTTTCTTTTTTAACATGGCACCTGTGAAATTGAAAATGACACCTGCGGCTCACCTTGCGCGTCCCTTGGACAGAGCCGGCCTAGAGCGCGCAGTTATTTTAGGGAAGTTCTCGTCTGTACCTCAAGGGCCCTGAATGCCTGGCTCAGTGATTCAGGGAATATTTTTGCCAGGTGGTGGGAGCTCATTGATTTTTGACTGGAAGAATAAAATGAAATTCCCAGGGAAGATTAATCTGGTGGCAGGGGTATATATCAGTTTCCCATTTCTAATTCAGGATAAAACACGGCTCCAAACCTTAATGATAATTCATTTTCTAGCTTTCCTGTTGGAGTTTTGCCAAAGGGAAGAAAATGATTTGTGTCCCTCTGCGTATTTACTCATTTTCAGATAGATCCTAGGGAGATGAGTGCGCCATATTTTCCCTAATAGAAACCTTGTCACCTGTCCCCGAATAACTTAGATTGGCATCTTTTTGATAAATCTTATTGGTGGCAGGGAAGGAAAGAGAATTTTATGGTTTTACCACTCACAGGGCCTGCTCTGAGCACAGTAGGCATGCAGGAAATGTGTGAAGAGAGTGTCCCAGTCCCTGAAATAGCGCTACCTTATACTTTTATTTTAAAGTATATTTTATTGATTATTCTGTTACAGTTGTCCCAATTTCTTTTCCCTTTGCTCCCTTCCATCCAACATTCCCCTTTCCTCCAGCAACCTCACCCTTCTTAATTCAGGCCTATGCATTGTGCATATAAATTTCCTGACTTCACCCTTTCCTATATTATTCTTAACACCCCCTGTCCATCTTGTACCCACCAATTATGCTTCTTAATTTCTGCCCCTTTTCCCCATTTTCCCCCCTCAGGCTGATAACCCTCCCAATGATCCCCTACTTACGATTCTGATCCTATTCTGGTGGTTTGCTTCGTTTGTTTTTAGGTTTTTAGGTTCTGTTTTTGATAGTTGTGAGTTTGTTGTCATTTTAATGTTCATGGTTTTGATCTTTTTCTTAAATAAGTCTCTTTAACATTTCAGATAATAAGGCTTGTTTATGATGAAGCACTTTATCTGACCTGCCATTCTGAATGATAGCTTTGCTGGGTAGAGTCATCTTGGTGTAGGTGCTTTTCGTCACTTTGAATACTTCTTGCCAGTCCCTTCTTGCCTGCAAATTCTCTTTTGGGAAATCAGCGAATAGTCTGATAGGAACCCCTTTGTAGGTAAGTCTTTTCTCTTGCTGCTTTTAAGATGTTATCTTTAATCTTTGGCATTTGGATTATGATGTGTCTTGGTGTGGTTTGATTTGGATCTAGTTTGTTTGGGACTCTCTTTGCTTCCTGGACTTGTACATCTATTTCCTTCACCAAATTTGGGCAGTTTTCCTTTATTATTTTCTTGAACAAGTTTTCAATTTCTTGTTCTTCCTCTTCTTGTTTCCCCTTTCTGTGCTGGTTGACTGTGTATTTCTTTCTTATGTTTGAAATCATTGATTTGAACCCCAGTTTCCTTTCCTTCACCATTGGTTTCACGTGGATTTTCCTTGGTTTCACTCAGCAAAGCCTTCACTGCTTCCCTTTTGCATTTGCTGCACTCAAGCACACCTGTCAGGTCTGTGAGCATCGTTATCACCGGCATTTTGAACTCTGTGTCTGTTAGATTGGCCGTCTCCTCTTCACTTAGTTCTCTCACTGGGAACTTGATCTGTTCCCTGTTTTGGGCTGTACTTCTCTGTCTCCTCAACGGGACAGGCTCCTGTGTTTGTCTCTGGTTCTTAGGTAGAGCTGTTGCACCTGTTATGTTGTAGGGGGTGGAGCCTTAGGTATTTGTTTACTGCAGGGTGACCTGTTTCACCACATTGTGGCGCTGTGTGTGTGGGACGGTCTGAGAGGGGACAATGCTGCTTCTCAGCCCTCGCCCCTTTTCCAGGCACTTTTCCCACTTCCTGTGTGGAACTGGACCTCTCTAGCTGTTTCCCTGGCCATGGTTCCCCGAGTGGGTGGGTCTGTGGGTGCTCCAGGACTGTGGGGGCCTCTCAACAAACGGACTCTGCTGAGAGACCCGCAGTGTCTTCCTCCGCCCCAACCCCCACTGGTTTTCACAGTCAGCAGCCTCGAGGCTTTGGTATCCCTCTGGCGCTGGCACCGTGAGCCACAAAATCTATTCTGGCACTGAGAGTGCTCCCCAGGTGTCCATCCCAACTTTTCTTACTGTGTGACTAGGCTTTCTGCCAGCTGACCCCAGCCACTGCCCCACCACTGCACCGCCAAACAGTGTCACCTCCCGGCTCCACCCCTCCTACCTGTCTGAATGAGTATTTGTTCTTTATTTCGTTGCTTGCTGGACTTTTATGCAGACCACTTTTCTGGAACTTCGGGTTGTCTCCAGTTTTGAGGTTGTTGTATTTCTTCCTAGTTGTGAAGGGAGGTGCGGCGTGTCTCCTTACGCCTCCATTTTGGCCAAACTCTCACCTCGTACTTTTTTTTTTTTTTAATTTTATTGTTGTTGTATTACATCCATCCCCTTTTTGCTCCCCTCTGTCCCCCTCCCCACCCACCCATTCCCCTCAAAGTCAATCCCCCCTGTTGTCCATGTCCATGGTTCCTTTATACTAGGTTCTTGTCTAAACTGCTCCCCTTCCTTGCCTTTTGCTCCCCCCTCCCCGCAACACCTTTCCCCCTGACCACTGAAGGCCTATTCACTGTATTCATATACTTGGTTCTGTTTTGCTTGTTGTTAGTTTTGTTCATTATTGTCCTGTAATGGGTGAGATCATATGGTATTTGTCCTTCACTGACTGGCTTATTTCACTAAGCATAATACTCTCCAGTTCCATCCATGTTGTTGCAAAGGGACAAGTTCCTTCTTTCTTTCTGCTATATAGAATTCCATTGTGTAAATGTACCAAAGTTTTTTGATCCAATCATCCACTGATGGGCACTTAGGCTGTTTTTAGCACTTGGCTATTGTAAATAGTGCCGCTATGAACATAGGTGTGCATAGGTTCTTATGAATTGGTGTTTCAGGATTCTTTGGGTATAGTCCAAGTAGTGGAATTGCTGGATCAAAAGGCAGTTCCATTTTTAGTTTTTTAAGGAAACCCCATACTGTTTTCCATAGTGGCTGCACCAGCCTACATTCCCACCAACAGTGTCACCTCGTACTTTTAATGCTCCCAAAATTTATGCCTGGATTTCTCCAAACTTTGAATTATTCAATGTGGGTATTCTTTGAGATAAGATGCCATACCCACCCTCCCAATTTTATCTAACTAAATATCTAACTGATACATTGTGAAAATTTGCTAAACTTAATCTGATTTTTCTGTTTTTTTTTTTTTTTTTTTTTTTAACTAAAAAGAAATACATCTCTTTCTTTCTGAATAGGACAATCAGCTTTTTTTTTCTTTCTTTCTTTCTTGGTATCATCTCAGAATGTTTTTTAAAAAAATTTTATTGTTGTTGTATTACATCCATCCCCTTTTTGCTCCCCTGATTGTTCTGATTTTAATTTAAGTAAGTAAGTGAGTAATTTTCATCACTCTTAACCATTTATTTCTTAGCGCTACCTAAACATGTTTTATTTTTCATGGACCATAGAACCCTGTGCCTGCCTCTGATCCACTCAATGGGAACAGAGCTTCACCCTCATCATATCCCTTCTAGTTATTTCCAGGTGGTAAGTAGAACAAACTTGACAAGTTCCCCAATAATATCAATGTGATATTATCACAGTTTTGGTAAAATTGTAGGAATTTAAATCTATTTTTAAAAAGATTTTATTTATGATCTTCAAAGAGAAGGGCAGGAAGGAAGGAAGAAAGGGAAAGAAGCATCAATGTATGGTTGCCTTTCACCTGCCTCTAGCTACAGACCTGGCTAGAGACCTGGCTTGCAACCTGGTTATGTGCCCTGGCTGGGAATCGAACCAGCGATCTATGGGTTCACAGGCTGCTGCCAGTCCACTGAGCCACTGGCCAGGGTGCATTTTAAATCTTTACAACTGTGGAAAGATCCCATTTTGAAACCTGATACTTGAACCCATTTAGTCTATTTTTATTGCCCTTATTAATGCTGTATAATATTTTTCATCTGATGGTCCTACTTCTTATGGAATTATATTTGTATGCATTTTATATTTTTCAAACTATTTGAAGGGTTTTTGTATATGGAAATGCGTATTGCTATAATGAAGAATAGTTACTTTAATAGTTATTTTATACATGACTTCATTACTGAACTCTCATTACTTCTAAAAGCTATTTTGTTTGTTCTTCGAGTGTACAACATAATTCTATAGATAATCATGATGATTTGACCTTCTCAACATTTGTGTCTCTTATTCATATTGACTTGTAAATAAATAGGTATCCAAAGTAACAGTAACCAACAGTGATGGTAAAAATCGTTGGGCTGTTTTCTAAGATTTGTGGATGATATTCTATTAATTATAATTTGTGTTATTCTTATATGATTTTCCTTATCATCTTAGAGTTGTTTGAAGTTACTACTTGTTTAGTAACAATATTTGCAAGTAACACACAGAATTTTATGGGATGCCTTTCAGAGTTATTCCAAACTGTCAAATGCTTTTTCTCTTTTTAATGATTAGTATGATGATTCATATTAAGAGTTTTCTACTAATATTAAATTGTCCTTAACTCATTGTAACATGCTCATAATACATTGCTATTTTAATATAATGCTAAAATCAGTCTATTTAACTTATAAATAGGCTCCTGTATATACGTTTGAATATACTGTGTTCTTTGAAATGCTTTGACTAGTTTTGATGTCAGCCTTTTGTTGGATTTTTAAAAGAGAATAGAAAATAGTTAACTATTATTCTTAATTCCCTTTCGTGATTTGAAATGAGAATTTTATGTTCTTTATGAATTTGAAAGCACTTGTCTTTAACTTCACTGTAGACTATAATGCCTTCTTGTTACGTTAGAGTATAATTTATTATTTGATAATTTTGCATCATATTGTCAAAGAAATAGACTTTGATTTATTTAAAAGCTTTTAATTTTAAAAAGTCATTCTTTCTTATTTTTCTGTTTTCTTTTGGTTGTTTATTATGGATGCATATTACTTCATCTTTACAGTATATAATATTTTTTGGTTTTATAAGTTTTTGAGGTATAATTGATATACAATAAACTATATGTAATGTACATGATTTCATGAATTTAGACATATGCATACATCTGTGATATCATGACCATAATGAAAGTAATAAACATATTCAACACATGCAAAAGTTTCTGTGAGTGTGTGTGTGTGTGTGTGTGTGTGTGAGGTAAGAAAACTTGACCTGGCTCTGCTCTCTCAAGAAGTGACCAACACCACAGTGTTAACTGCAGGTACTACAGAACTTTTTCATCTAATGTAACGTTTCTCCGATCCAAGCGGGCCCTGGTAATCCTGAGAAGCCCCCTCAGCCCCGGAGTCCACAGAGGGCGAGCTCAGGACCAGGCCGCCACCCAGAGCCCGCCCAGGGAACATGGCTCTGCCATCTTGGATCTGTAGCCAAGAGTTTTTAGTCTCAAATGGGACTGGTTTATGTTTTACTGCCTGCACAGAAAATATATAAAGCATAGCAATCCAAATTTTCATCATTTGATGTACAATAAAAAATATTCTAAAGAAAAAGTATTTGGATGCATGGAAGGAAGCAGAGATGAAAGTAAGTGAGAAGCTGTTGGCCGTTCTTCATGGCCCGCTGGTTGCACTGTTCTGAGATATGCATTTTTCTATTTTCTTAAATAAAGATTTTATTTATTATTTCCAGAGAGAAGGGAGGGGAGAGAGGCAGAGAGAGAGAGAAAGATATCTATGTATGGTTGCCTTTCACCTGCCTCTAGCCACAAACCTGGCTGGAGACCTGGCTTGCAAGCTGGTTATGTGCCCTGCCTGGGGATTGAACCAGCAACCTTTGGGTTTGCAGGCTGGTGCCTTATCTACTGCACCACCAGCCAGGGCCCATTTTTCTTATAATACATTTATTTATTTTGCAAATACAAGGCTGACTTGGGCTAAGAAAGAGTCCAAATATAGGTACCATGTGTAATCCCTACCTACTTGATATCAGATTTCCTGTGATTTGGCCCCTCCCTTTTGCCTGATCGCTAGGATGCCTGCTCTCCCTGCTTTGGAACTTTCTGGCAACTGTAGGATCTGTGAAAATATTAACGCAGCGCAACACCATAACTCATTATGAAATATCACTCTGAGGCTTAAGACGTTGTGATCATTCACAAAGTAATTACATCCATAAAAAGTCAATACCTCCCCGAAGACTATTTCAACGCACCAAGATTTATACGTTCCCCACATTACATGAGTAAAGCTAACCCACCTAGAGCACGTACTAAGTCCAGACTGGCCAAGGGAAGAAATGATGTTTCAGAAACACTCCCCAGCTCTATGAGCCTGTCAGCTAACCATCTCTAAAAGATTTATATACAATAAATGGAACCATCTATATCAGTAGAATGGTGGTTCATCTCTTGTGGGTTGAAGTTCATGGACCTTACTTGGGAGACCTAGGAAAGCATGTAGGGAAATTTCTGACCCCCAGGCTGAAAATTTCTGTTCAAGAAAGAGATGCTCAAATCTGCACTTCGTGGGTTTATTGTAGCCCCATCTCACCACCTGCTTACAGCAAGAGAGATGTGTCTGTGCAGTTGTTTTATTTAATTTTCAGCCACATTTTTTTTTCCCTTCCTTCTTCATCTATCATTCCCAGCTCCTTTGGAATCGCAGACTTTTTATAACTTACTTGGGTAAATATTAAGTTAAAATTATTTTAAGCCACCGCATCCTAATTTGGAAGTTGGGAAACTTATGTAAAGCACACAGAACTTTTAAGAGGATTGAATGAGTTTATCATGCAAATGCAGTTGTCAAATTCTGCGCGTCTGTTTCTCCTTTCACTTGAACCCCCCTCGACGGCCGGACACGTCGGCTCCGGGCTGGTCTTCCTGGTAGGTCGTGTGGACCCCTAGTCACCAGGGCTCAGCTGAGACTTGCTTACGATGGTCTTTGAAGAAGCTCATGTGTTGACACGATACTTTTGGGTTTAGTTAAAAGGGCGAAGGGCCGGCTCTTTGTGAGAACCAGTAGAGGTCAGACTCGTCAGCAAGACCTGAGTTCAGTCAACTCCGGTGGAGGGTTGACTTTTCTGAACTGTTTAAAGCTTTTGTCTTGGGGACTTGGGGAAACCTAAAGTTATGATTAGTGTCTTACTGAAATGAAAGCTTTGCTGAAAGCTCAGGGGTGGGGACGAGTGACATTGTGCTTTGGGGCGTCATACAATTTTATTTAATTATGTATCATGTCATTAGGCCTCCTCTCCAGAACTACGTGCGGTCTCGCCTTCTCTCTGTTCTCAGCTGGTCACAGAGGCTCAGCTGGTGATCACTGAGGACTCCTTCCGAGGCGGGTCTAGGCGTGGAAAATTTGTCATTAAACTGGAGAAGCGTCTTTAGCATCTGAAGAGTCTCAAACCCGTTCTGCAAAGGTCTTCTCTGCCAGGCTGTGCGGTTCTGCTCCCCTCTCAGCGAGGAAGCAGGAGAAAGGACACCCACCCTCTTGGTGAGGGTGGCGGTGGGGGCGGCTGTCCTAGCAGCCTGGCTTCACAGCTGCTGGGCCTGCCCTGCTCAGAGGCCCACCCTTGGGTGCGTGGTGTCTTGCTTACTGGATTACAATGGGCGGCTGAGCAAAGGGCCCCAGGGGCCAGGCACTTAGAGCGCAATTTGAGTTTCCCATTATGGTCCTGATTATTGATCCTTCACTTACTGTTTCTGTGACACTGGCCAGGCCTTGGGCCCTTTCCACAGCATGTAGTTTGACAGCACCATTGGTAGGTTCTCTAAATAAAGACCCATCTTCTAAATAGAAATGCAACTTGATTTTAACCTACAGGTCAGCCTCATTGTTGAGGCAGAATTATAAATGAGGCCATCTTAAAAGAGAAAATAATCAACTATTAATTATTTAAAGTGCTTAATGATGCATGAAATGTGCTACTTGTCCAAGTGCCCGTCTAGTCAAATATGTTCAGATGACAAAAGCTCTGGTATCTAAATCAGCAATTAATTTCAAATCAAAGGATATTTGGAAGTCAGTACTCCAAATATCAGGTTTTAAAACCTGACGATTCAGAGGCATTTTATTTATAGCCACAAATTTCAACAAAATGCACCTGTTTATTTTAGAGAGGAAGCAGCATAGTCTTGCAAAAAGCTTTAGAAATTCAAAGTAAATTTAAGTCAATATCATGTGAAAGCAATTGAATGAGATTTTGGAATGTTATGTTCAAATTTCTTCAGTAACAAGATTAGAATAAATGCTAGGAAAATATGAAAAAGGATGAGGTCACTATGCTTAAATATTGTACCCAAAGTGGGTTTGAAAAAATAGACATTTGAAAAAACACAGTTAACCTTTGAAAAGAGAAAAGAGCTGCATTCACATTAGGGAACGGGCCAAGTTAACTAATGAAAATTTATAGCACTGTAATGTTTGCAAAGAAAAATTCTCTCTCATTTGAAATGTCAGAATAATCTCAGATCTCCTGTTAAGCAATTTGTTAAACTCTAAATGGCAATAAAAATTACATTCAATAATTGGAAAAGCCCAAGTAGGATGAGATTGTTGAAGTGTGTTTGCAAAGTGCTTCTCTTTTAATTTCCAACATCTGTTTGTTTGCTGATTAAATTATTTATTCATCCTTTTAATCACTCCTTCAGCAAATTGAATCTCTTCAAGGCACTGAGGCATCGAACCAGGCTCAGTGACATTAAAAATAAGTTGGTGAGCTCTCTGTCCTCCAGGCCCTCACAATCTTCAAAGTAACACCTATAAGCAAACCATTTAAACAGCATGATGATTGCATTAATGCATCATGTAGCATTGACTACTTGTTTCGTAAATGCTTTCCAGACCCATTTGTTACTAGGTGTGGCTATGGGAGGTTCAGCTGGTTAAACATAAGAGCAAATGTGTAGTGATTTAGGAAACCATCCTAAAGGAGTTGGGTCCTGTCCTTCCTGCTGGGTGGAATGCAGTCGTGATGGCTGCACCCCTGCAGCTGTCTCAGGGTCGGACGTGACCCTGAAGGCAAACATCACGTTCTGGGATGACAGAGTGGAAGTAAGGAAGGCAGGTCTGAGGCAGGTCACCTCTGTGCTCCTTCTGTGAACTAGAGAAATGCACGTCCACCTTACGGGTGGGTGTCAGCTTGCTTAGAGGACACTGAACCCAGCCCTGGGACGGTGTCATATTCCATGACCATGAGCCGGTATGACAACCTACGGTGAAATTCACTCAGCGTGATTCTAGCTCACAGGAGGTTTTGTGGTGAAGAAAACGGTCTCTGCTCACTTCCTATGTCAAAGGCCGCAAGGACATGCATCGAATCACAACAGAGAACATGACACCCACTCACATACACCCTGTTAAAAGTCCATAAGGGTGGCCCCAGCTGAGAGCAGTGATCCAGGCGGAGACCTCGGGTCAGGGTTCGCTGTGGAGCCGTGATGGCAGGATTTTACGGGTTGTTCTTGGAGACTGCTCCTGGGAGAGGGACGGGGAGCGCGGTGCCTGCGCCCGGAGGTGTCATTGTCACCTGCTGCTTCCCAGAGAGGACCGCGGCAGCTGGGCTGTGAGTTTTGGGGGGGAGGCAGGGGGGGAGACAGCGAGGTGCCGTGGGCTACATCCTGTGTCACACGTGGATTCTCTCCACAGGATGTCCACGTAGGTGCGCAGAGCAGTCGGCATGAAAGTGGCGTTAGAAGATGATTATCGAGGTGTTCAGGATGAAATCTGCCTTTAAAGCACCTTGAAGGATTCCTTTGTTCTCCACGAGAGGCTGGGGAGCTTCTCAGTTGCTGCAGAAGATGATAAGAAGGAACCTTTCTGCAGTGCGTCATCCGTGCCGGGCACTGCCAGGCGCCGTGTACCGCGTGGTTGACTCAGTCCCAAAGCCAGTGCTGTGGGCTGCAGTGCACCCCAACTCACCCCAGTTCACAGAGGAGGAAACGGGGGCTCAGGGCAGATAGGTCCCTTGGCTCTGGTCATATGGCTGGGAGGCGGGAGAGCCCAGGTTTGGATCTGCAGCCCCCGCGAGGGGTGGTCCAACGGCCCCGCCTGCAGACCAAGCCACAGCCCAGCAAGGGGAGGTTCCACTTGCCCAGCACCTAGGGTTTTGGAAGCCAGGTCTTGCTTGATTTCATTACCTCCCTGTGGCTTCGCTCTTTCTACTGCTTTTCCGCAAAGCGTCTGGGACACACGCGGTGGGCCTGGCGCCCCGGGTTTCGGACCCCCCACTTTCCACCCTGAGCAGGTTGGCAGTCAGCCCAGCTGTCAGGCGCTGCCTTGTTCATCTGAGGCTTCAACGGCTGCTCAGGTTCTATCGGGGACTCTTTGGGGCCCAGAGCGGCCACCGGACTTATTAAGAAGCCAACTCAAAACAGGAGCCTCAGGAGGGGCTCCCACCAGGCACCTACTCGGGCAGGATCTGGCGCGGGGTGGCGGTGGCCCCGGATGAAGCCACTGGGTCGTCTGTGTCTGCCCGGTGGGGCCCCACGCAAGGCTGTCCAGCCAGGTGCTTCTTTCCCAGCGCTCCTGAGGGGCTCCCTTCCTGGAAGTCCTCCGGAATTCTGCATGAGCTGGAAGGACGTTGGGGACCGGACCATCTGCTATGTCGGAGGCATCTGCTTGCAGAAGGAGTACTGCCCAGGTTCTAGTGGAAAAGGACCAATTTTGGAGATGCCATGGAGCTGTTCCGTTGCATTATGCAATCGCTCGGGGAAGGAACAGCCATTCATCTTTCATTGGTGAGCCGTGAATCACTTAATACTTAATACTGTTGAAATGGAAGTATTTAAGCAACATTCCCCCCCTTGGATGTTTAAGCTGGTGTTGAAGCAGTTCCCAAGTCCGGGGACTGGTTTTTCTTATCTGCCTGGGTCTGCATGAGCCTGAGGGCGCAGTGGCCGGGCACCTGGGCCCCCATGGGGCGGAAGGTGCTCATTCTGTGGGAAGAGGCGTTCGGGCTGGGGTGGGGGGCAGGGGCGGGGCTCGTGGGGACCCCGGGATTGCAGAGCAAAGCGTCAGGGGATCCTGTGTATCTGCCACCACCTAGCTTCTTAGAAGAGCAAGTACACGGGGCTCTGCAGCTGCCACCGAAGCCCTGGTCCCTGGGGTTGCTGGAGGATTATCGTTTTCTGTTTATTGCTCGGATAGTCTGGGCTGCCAACAACCTGTCAGGACCTGTCCTGGGCACTGAGAATACAGGGCCATGAGCCCAGGGAGCCCCACCTCATCATCAGAGCTGTGGCGGCGTAATCCAGACCAGACAAAGGTGGCTGTGGCAGGAAAGAAACAGGAGCAGCCGGGTTCCTCCAAGAATGGGGCTGGGGTGGGGGGCATGTGCTTTCTCTGTAAGAAGAAGTTTCCTCCTCTGGGCTGGAGAGAGAACAGGGAGGAGGGAGCAGGAAACGCAGAGACGGTTACCGGGGGTTCTGCCTGTGGTCCTTGCTTCTCTCAGCGTTACTAAAAGCATAAAATGTCCTGGAGGGTGTCTCCAAGGTCCCGTCCCCCACACAGCGGGTTGAGACTTCCCTCTGACAATAGAGCGTCTCCATGAAAGTCCCACACCTTACACCTCCTAAAAAATCAGCTTTAGGGCCCTGGCTGGTGTGGCTTGGTGGATGGGCACCAGCCTGCGAACCCAAAGGTCGCTGGTTCGATTCCCAGCCAGGGCACATGACCAGGTTGCAAGCCAGGTCTCCAGCCAGGTCTGTGGCTGGAGGCAGGAGAAAGGCAACCACACATGGATGTCTCTCTCCCTCTCTGTCTCTCTCCCTCTCTGCCTCTCTCCCCGTGTGTGAAGCAGGTTATCGGCGCAATTGAAGGCCAATGATGAGCAGGTGTTTAGGCGAAACTGCTACGCGTCACAATGTTAAGCAAAAGAAATGGATTCGTAATTGCCAAGTAAGCTCCCGTTGAGGAAATTCTTTATTTTAATGAAAAATACTCATGGCTCCACACGGGTAAGGATGTGTTGAGGAAATAAGTAAAACAGAACATTTTACAGATTTCTTTTGCCAATTTAATCCATTCTTCTAAGCGTATTCTACCTCAGAGCTCTTCAGAGGGTTCATTCCTATTAATCCCATGTCTGCAAAAGAGACATGACTGAGGGCCGTCAGGGAATAGAGTCCAAGGTCAAAAGGAAAGTGAAAAATTTCCACAGCAGTGTCCTTCCGGCCTCTGTGAGCAGCCGGTGGGCAAACCCAGGGGCGCCCGGCGCCTGGGCGCAGTGAGGGGGGCGATCTGGGTGCTGTGTCTGCAGCCCGCGGGAGCCCCAGGGGGAGAAGACCCTCCAGCATCACCCTGTGAACCCAGGGCTGCGGCCACTGTGTCCGTAGGCAGGTTTTAGTTGTGACTGGGACGCAGTCTAGAAAGCCTGCGGCATTTGGCATTAGATGGGTGGTTGGGTCTTAGCACTTTCACAGGTTGCTATTTTGCCAAATTCTACATTTCACGGGCCAACATGTTCTCCGCGGTGAAATAGATGCTGTATTCGCACCTTGCGAGGTGCACGCCCGGAGCCTCGGGGAAAGAGAATGCTCCTCAGGGACACGCTCCGTGCCTCCGTGGGAGCCCACGGGAGGGGACAGGGCGGGACGCGTCCTAGACACACGAGACGCCAACACCGCTGCTCTGAGCAAGTTCCACTCTCTGCGAAGGAGAACAGATGACTGCTTTCCAAGAGCTCACTTCCTCTCTTCTTTCTTCTTTCTGTTATTCCTCTGCAAGTCTTTCTCCCTTCCTTCCTCCCTTCCTTCTTTCCTTTACTCTACTAGACATTTTTATTGAATTTATTGGGGTGACAGTGGCTCATAACATTATATAGGTGTCAGGTGTGCAGTTCCACAACACATCAGCTGCATATGGTTGCGTTCACCACTCCAAAGCAAGTCTCCTTCCATCACCATTTCACCCCCTTTACCCTCTTCTACCTCCCCACCCCCTTCTGTCTGGTCATCAGCATACTGTTGTCTGTGTCTATGAGATGTTTTGCTCAATTCCTTCACCTTTTTCATCCAGAACCCCATCTCCCCCTCCCCTCTGAAGCTGTTTGTTCTCTGTATCTATGCCTCTGTTTCTATTGTGCTTTTGTTCATTAAATTCCACATGCATGTGAGATCATAGGGTATTTGTCTTTTTCTGACTGGATTAGTTCCCTTAGCATAATACTCTCCAGTTCCATCCATGCTGCTTAAAAGGTAAAAAAAAAAGTCCTCCCTTTTCATGGCTGAGTAGTACTCCATTGTATAAATGTACTGCGGCTTTTTTATCCACTTATCAGCTGATGGCCACTTGGGCTGCTTCCAAGTCTTGGTCATTGTAAATAACATTGCAATGAACATAGAGGTGCAAATACTCTTTCAAGTTAGCATTTCAGTTTTCTTCAGCTGTATTCCCAGAAGGGGTATCACTGGGTCATAAGGCAGTTCCACTTAAACTTTTGAGGTAATTCCATACTGCTTTCCACAGTGGCTGCACCAGTCCGCATTCTCACAACAGTGCACAAGGGTTCCCTTTTCTCCACATCCTCACAAGCACTTGTTTTTTGTTGATTTATTGATGACAGCCATTCTGACAGGTGTGGAGCAATATGCTATTGTAGTTTTAATTTGCAATTCTCTGATGATTAGTGACGTTGAGTATTTTTTCATTTGCCTATTGGCCATCTGTATGTCCTCTTTGGGGAAGTATCCATTCAGGTCATTTGTTCATTTCTTACATTGGATTTTTTTTTTTTTTTGGTGTTGAGTTTTATAAGTTCTTTATACATTTTGGATATTAACTCCTTGTCAGATGATAGCATTGATGAATATGTTCTTCCATTCAGTGGGTGGTGATTTCATTTTGCTGATGGTTTTCTTTGCTGTGCAAAACCTTTTTAGGTTAATGTAGTCCCATTTGTTTGTTTTCCTTTTGTTTTCCTTGCCTGCATAGATATATGAAAAAGAATATTGCTAAGAGAAATGTGTAAGATTTTACTGCCTGTGTTTTCTTCTTGGGTGTTTTATGGTTTTGAGCCTCACATTTATTTCTTTAATCCATTTTGAGTTTATTCTTGTGTGTGATGTAAGAAGATAATCTATGTTCATTTTTTTTTTTGCATGTGTCTGTTCAATTTTTTTCAATGCCATTTATTGAATAGACTATCTTACCCCAGTCGCATACCTGAGACCGCAGAAGAATGAGTGGGTTTTGGAAGGCAGGCTGCTGGGTTAACCAACGTCAACTCCAGTTTCTTTGAAATGTCCTGATTAACGACTACTGTGAATTTCACGTCCTAGTTCATAATATATATGCATTTTTAATATATAATTACTCTTTAACCAAATGGCTCACACTCCCCCCCACCCCAACCTGTGGGGAAAATTTTTTCCGAGGTGTTTCCTGTTGCTTTTCAGATCGGCCCCCACTCCCGCCCCATCAGACACACAGCCACCTGCCCTCGGGGTTCCCATTTCCAAGGTTGAGAGGTGCTGTGTGAGATGATTCCTTAGTTTTCTCCCAGGTCTAAATTCCATTTCATTCATGAATGAAGAAGACATTAAAACAAAATCCATTGGAAGATGAATGCATTAGTAGAAAGGTATAATTAAAAGGTGTAATTAAGCTGGAAAAGACGGTGGCTGGGGAGGAATTAGCATCAACAAATTACATTCTCTCAGATGGTCCAAGTCGGGGTGTTTTTCCAGCAAGTCTGATTACAACGGGTGGGACCGAAGAATAACACAGGACTGCAGGTCTGTATTTTGCCAATAAACCCTGGGTGAATGGATAATCTTTCCAGAAATATACAAGCCAGCTTACAGCCAAGTCCAGCCTAAAGAGAATAAAAATGGCATAGCAGGGTACATGTTTTGAAAGTAATTCCATGTCTTATTTAAGAATAAAGCAAAGCTTGCTGTTAGATAAGACCATACATTTATCAGGAGGCTCCATTCCAGCCTCCTCTGCCAACTTCCACTTTCCCTAACAGTGAATCCAGGGAAGAGACTAAGTCCTAGGTGATCTGCTAATGAAAGAGATGGATCAATGTGGCCCATGGATTTTCTTCGGTTTTGGAGGCGGATCAGGAGCCGCAAGGTTGCAGTGGATATGACAGAGGATACAGAAGTTATTCTAAAGCCTAGGTTGTTTTACCCAGGGACACGTGGAGATGCTCAATAAATAAAGAATACAAGTTGAAATTTGAAGGGATTAAAAATTTTTTTACCCTGGCTGGTGGCACAGTAGATAAGGAGCTGGCCTGCTAACCCAAAGGTCGCTGGTTCAATTCCCAGCCAGGACACATAACCAGGTTGCAAGCCAGCTTTCCAGTCAGGCCCTTAGCTGGAGGCAGGTGAAAGGCAACCACACATTGATGTCTCTCTTTCCCTCTCTCCCTGCCCTTCTCTCAAAAAAGTAATACACAAAATATTTAAAAAGTGTATTTATGTATTTAGTTTTAAAGATTTTATTCATTATTTTTAGAGAGGGGGGCAGGAAGGGAGGAAGAAAGGGAGAGAAACATCAACGTGTGGTTGCCTTTCACCTGCCTCCAGCTACAGACCTGGCTAGAGACCTGGCTTGCAACCTGGTTATGTGCCCTGGCTGGAAATCGAACCAGTGACCTTTGGGTTCCCAGGTCGGCACCTTATCCACTGTTGACCATGTTCTTCATAGAGGGGGAAATCCTGCAAGTAATTGATCAGTGGAACAGCATGAATCCACCTTCATCATTTAATGAATCCTTGGGGGAAAAAAGAGGCCACCAAATGTAATCAGTTTCCCAGAGTGTCAATGCGTATGGCCTTTTAATAGAACAAAACTATTTTGAAAGTTTCTTTGAAAAATTCTTGCCTGTTGGGTTTTCCTACAGTTAAAATATCAGCAACGTACAGCCCCCCCGTCCTTTCACACCAGTGCACCTGCGAAGTAGCTGCAATGAATGCAGTCGTTAGGGAGGAGGAGGAGTTTGGAGCCTTCCCAGGGCCAAATCAAGCCTCAGTCTAGGTTTTAAGCCACAGGTGATTAACACAGGGAACCGGGGCTCTCACAGGCCCCTAACGACAGCCACCCCTGCACCAGACACCTCCCACTGCTGGCGAGGAGCTGGTGGGAAGACCGGAATCACGAGGATGGGAAGAGCCTGCGTGCCACGGGCCGGCCTGACTCTCGGGGACTGTGGGCCGGGCCAGCTCTGTCCCATGAGTCAAAGGGACGCGTCAGCAGACCGTGACTGTGATCTGCAGAAACACTTGTGTCGGTAGAAGACTTAGTGTCATGTTGGCGCTTGGTTCAAGGTGGGCCTACTTACTATCTTTCACCACTCTGGGTATTTGTAGTAAGTAAAAAATATTAGAACATGAACAGACGACTTTAATTTCGTATCATTGTTTTGAGATGGGGCAAATGAGACTGTGTGACTACGGAGCTCACCCGCATGTGTATCCATCTACCTATTTCTATATCATTTACATCATCTATCTCTATCTATCTATCATTTATCATGCATCTGTCGGTCCATCTGTATCACAGCCACACAAGACACACCAGTGTGAAGTATACTGCACCCTCTTCCAGCTGGCTGGTTTTGCTTTTTAGAAAGTGCAGTCTCTCCAGTGCACTGGCCATGAGAAACAGTCAGTTCTCTCCCTCTTCCCCCCACAGTTCCACAGTCCCTCTCCTGTTAGCTAAACATACCGTTTCAGTTGGTCAGACTGGTGCTATGCATATTCCATGGTTTTATGTCCCTTGTGTTTTATCTACAGACTAATTTTCAATGCAGAAAACGTAGTCCCAGTTTCTGCATTATTATGTCTCAAGTTGATGGAATGAAAAGTGTGGTACTCAAGCACCAGGAATAGAAGGACTAAAAGGATAATCATCAAAAACGAAGGCAGGGAGGGCCATGTGCAGAGCAGCTGCACACCCGCCTTTTGTAACAGAATCAGTAGGTATTTTATGAAGCTGATAAACAGCATGTGAGTTTAAACATAAAAGGAAGTTGGAATGTAGTAACAGCTCTCCATTGCTGGTGTTGGGAGGTGGGGCCTGGGGTTAGGAGCAGAGGGGTGCCCACTGGTTTTCAGGGTGAGCCCCTGGATTTGATGGTACATTTTACACATTGTGGGTGTATTTTCCTGCATAAATCGACCCATGGCAGGTGAGGTGAGAGGGTAGAGGCAACTTCTTAGCACCTTGTGTTTACATCTCTGACATGTTTCAAACTCTCTTCTTCTCCATGGCTCATGTACATTTTTCGAAAATTACACGTACTGGGGTGGCCGGTGTTGGTTGATAAAAGTAGATGGGTTTTAAGTGCACACGTCTGTGACCCATCACTTCTATTCACAGGGCATTCGTTGTGTGCCCACCACTCCAAGCCAGGTCTTTGCTGTCATATATTTCACCCCCTTCCCCTTTCCTCTCCCCGCCCCTTGCCTCTGGTGACAGCCATGCTGTCGTCCATGTTCATGAGCTTTTGCTCATCTTTCTTGTGCACTTCCAGTGCTGCCCCCAAGGGCCTGCACATCGGCGACATCCCTGAGGGAGGCAAGAGGGAGGAGCGGAAATAGGTTTCTTTGGTTTTTGTTGCATTATAGATGATGACTGTAGCTCAGTTAAACACGCAGCCTCCTGAACACCACATTAACCTAGCATTGCAAACCCAAACTCCAGTTCCTCTTCATTGTCTTTCCTGGAGCCACATTCTAAAAATGCCCCGTTACTCTAGGGGCGCACAGGTGCTGAGACGTTGGAGAAGGGGGGCTGCCACCTGGTGGATCTGTTTTATTTTGCTAGTGTAGTGGCAACACGGGGGCAAGCGGACAAGGCTAGGATCTGCCCCAGCGGGCCTGGAAGGAGACCCGCAGGTGAGCGCCCTGCAGCTTTCTTCACACGTGCTTCCCGGTGACGCTGCCTCCCAAGACCGTTACAAGAACGTGTGCTCATGCAGGGAAAGAAACACAGAGAGAAGCCTCGATTCCAATGGATCTCGACATCCAGGAAGGAGGAAGGAAACCTGGTGAAGAACATCAGGCTCTGCTCATCACACAGGAACGCTTCTCTCTGTCGTGGGTCTACGTGAATGACCACCCACAGTTCAAGGTCGGCTACGGGCTTTCTTACACACCTCAAGGTTTCTCCAAACGTTATTCCTTGATGTCCTGAATTATGTTCCCAAATGTGGACTTGTACGCTTTAGGCAACGAAAATTCATTTCGATTCACTGCGGGCCTCGTCAGCCAGCATCATCGCTCAGGTGGTATCTCCATCTCTGTTCAGCAGGTTGTGCAAGTACATGGACTGGACTCCCGTGCCATTGAACATGCGCCATAGAAAAGCGACGCTCTGCCCCAGGAACATCTGCCAGCTGGTGCGGGCAGGGGCAGGGGCTCCCTGGGACAAAGGAGGTTCTGAGGCTGGGGGCACCCGGCCAGCAACTGATTGGTTGCCTGCTCTCCGGATTGGAGTTTCAGGCGCAAAACATCAGAAGCAGATCCAATCTTCTGTGAAATTGCACCTGCAACCTTTTATTTATTGGATACTTGTTAAGAAATTTAACATTGGCACAGCATCATTGCGGGCGCTGTTGGTATTGTGGCCTGCGTGCTACGTAAGTGGATTCAACACTGGACTAAGGTGACGTCTCTAAGTAGCTGTGTGCCTTTGAGCATGGCCCTCCACCCCTCTGGCCTTTCATTCCTGACCTCAAAAACCATAGATGATGAGTAAAGGGTGTCCAGTTCTGACATGCTAGCTCTGACGTTTGGCTAACCTTATGCTGGAAGAGTGTTCTGTGACATGAAACATGAAGTGCAGCCCCTTCTTCCTCCTCGGCTCAAAGCAGAATGGAAGAAAACAATAAGAGGGTGGGTTTTGTTTCTTATCCCGAGGAACTACTTGCTTCTTCGAGCACATCTCCTCATTTATGAAATACTGTAAATGGTATGTAATCCATATGCCTCTCGGGAAGGTTAAATAAAGTTATGGTATCATGTGCCCAGCGTGATGTCCCGTAGCTTTGTTTAGTCATCAGTACCGTCACCGTCATCATCCCAGCCCTCAGCTGAGGAATCACACCCCCTTGTGCTCCCGGACAGACGCAGCTGCAGATCTTCCCACGTCAGCAGCAGGAGACCAGCGTGGCAGGAGCAGCTGGCGGCCTAAGTGGCCGCATCTTCTCTCATCCTCCTTGAACTTGTAAATAAAGACCCACGAAAGCCACTTCCTCTCGGGCGCCAGGAGCTCACTCGTCTGTGGAAATGAACTCCCGTTCTCCCTGAGAATTAGCTTCCCTCTAAAATATGGTAATTCTTCCAAGGCGCCCCAGGAGCGGACCGTGGGGCTCTCTGTTGAGTACAGAAAATATGCGCTGGTGGGAGACATGCATCTTGTCTCCGCCCCTGACTTTCCAGGGCGAGAATCGTGCATCTCCAGCCCTTTAGCCCAGCGAAGTGGCTGAGTGGGAACCAGTGCACAGCTCTACCTTAGCGCTTTCTTCTGCAAAAGGGTTCAGACAGCCACTCTGGTGCCTGGATAGCATCTGACACTCTACTTTCTCAGTTGGAGCAATATGAGACGTGGATACAGGTAAGAAAACCAGGTACCCCCAAGGACAAAGGCTTAACAGAGATACTGCTTTTTATTAAATACTGTGGCTCTGTAACACCCTGTCTGGAGCTTGGGTGGCCTCATAGCGAATGGCTTCAATAGAATGTTCCACTATTTACAACTGACGACTGTTCTTTTGTCCCCACCATCAGTCCACACAGGACTGAACCAGCTCAGCAGTGTCATTAATGTCAGTCCCGGGGCCTCAGCATGTGACTGTGTTTGAAAACGGAGTCTTGGCAGATATAATTCAGTGCATCAAGATGAGGTCATACCAGGGTAGGATGGCCCCGAGTCCTGTGGCTGGTGTCCTGAGAAGGTGGCCCTGCAAAGACACAGAGATGCCAATGCCGAGGGCAGGTGGCCACGTGAAGGAGAGAGGATGGAATGATTCGATCCCAAGCCAAGGGACACCCAGGACGGACTGCCAGCTATCACCAGAAGCTACGAAGGGGCACGGCAGGATTAGTCCTAGGAGATGTTGAGAGGAACCTGGCTCTTCCGGCACCTGGATGTCAGACCTAAAACGTCAGTCTCTGGGCTGTTGGGAAAAGAAACACTGCTCAGTTTGGCACTTGACTATGACGGCCCCAGGAAATGAGCACAAGCAGTGTGGCTAGGGGCTCTCGGTAGAACTTCCGGGTCAGAGCCTGAGCTTGCGACTCTCCAGGCCACTAACGTGAGATCTGAGAGCTTGCCTTGTGGTGGACAGGAGCTCCCCAGGAGGAGGCAGCACAATGCGCACCACCCGCAGCATCTGCCAGTGTGTTCACGTTGGCACCCCAAGTGTCAACACTCGGTGCCCGTGTATCATCATGTCAACGCCCCCTGCTCCTCTAGCCCCTGCTGCAGTGGCCAGGCCTTTGCAGACATGGACCAGCTTGGTTTACATGCACCGTTGTCCCCGCCTCAGGCCTGCCCTGCACCCCTGCCCCCTCTCCCGCACAAACAGACACACATCCTGCCCCAGGGCCTCTCTGCCTCCCCCCACGGGCACTTGGGGAATGTGTCAGCAGCTCCTCACTGAGGAGAGCCAGCAGCTGTGGGGCACATCTGGCTGGAGGGCAATGATGTGACTGGATTGGTATGTCCCCCAGCTGGGCGCAGGAGGGCAGTTCCTACATCCATCTCAGTGAGCTCTCTTGTGGGTTCTGAGGTTTTGGGATTAGTTGTTCCCAAAGAGCGGAAAATTGGACAACACATGATTTTCCTGGCGTTGCTTTCCTTCTGACTTTCCTACACGCCTCACAACGATACCCAAACAAGCGTCTCACACCAATGCCTCGTATTCGAGGCTGTGGGAGGATCCAGGCTGACCAGCGGTACTGCAACTTAGCTCTGGGAACGAGGGTCACGGAGCTCTAGCAAGTAGGAGCTTTTAGGTGGGTCATCCTCTGGTCAGAAGTGAAAAAGACCCCATTGCTGGAGGTGAGGAGGGTGGGGACAACCCCTAACACGGAGCAGCGTCACGATTGCTTAGCCTGTGACGTGGGGGAGCTGAGAAGAGGTTCAAGCAGCCAGTGAAGAATGAGTTGCATAGCAGTTGTGCATGAGAACACGGTGGGGCCAGGCAGTACTGACAGTGGTGAGAACTGTGAACGGGAAGTCTTGGGATGAAACGCGGTCCTACGTCCTCCAACGAGCAACTCAGGCGATAATCTGAGAACTGGAGGTTCTCTGAGGACATGCTTGATTGGAAGACTCTTCTACAGGTCCAGGGAGGACCATGCTAAAGACCAGGCCCAGGACTCCACGGGAAGGAGTGCAGAGGGACAATATGCCTTAGCGTATCTCTGCGACACCATCGAGGTCCTGCCAAGAAAAATGTGGCACCAAGAGACCAGGAGTGAAGATACTTGGGAACACAAAACTTAAAGCTCTGAACTCATTCGTATTCCCTTGAATCTTCCAAGAATCAAAATCGGCCTTTGACCTGTGGGGTAAAAGATTCTCCTGAAACATCCTCACCCTCTCAGCTGATGAGAACAAATTGGAATAAATGGGATGTCCAAGGAGGCATCTTGGGGAATGAGAAAGTGCGTAAGCTTATGAAGGTCGGTACAAAATTGCACGTCTCCGTGTCTCCTGTTCCTGCCCTTCAGAGGGTATTTACCTGATGAGACGCGCAACAGCGTCCCCAGCAGAAGTGACACAGAAGAGTTGGAAGACAAATAGAAGTAGCTGCATAAGCTGATATCGTAGTGCCATGGGGTGGGAAATACAAAATAATAGAGGAAAGAGTTTTTTTAAAGGAGAGAGAGAAAAAGAGAGGTAGTTGAGCAAATTGTGCATAAAGGAAGCCGCTTTTGATTTGCAAGACAATGACAGGATTATAACATAGAAATATAAATTAAACTGGTTTATATTAAGATGCATATACATTATACTTACATGCATATTAGAAATACATATCTATATTATAACAGAAATATAAATTAAACTGGTTCATATTAAGATGCATATCTTACATGCATATTAGAAATACATATCTATGTATACTTATAATATATGAATCAGTACAATAAATGATCCCATGAAGAGAATTTGAGGAAATACCCTTTTTCAGCAAGAAGAAATAACTGTTTTTTAAATATATCCCTGTAACAGTATAGCTATCCAGATGGGAAGAAAAAAGACGTCCGCCTGATCGCGCAAACTGCGGGATAGAAAAGAAGAAGAGAATAATAATGTTGGAAACTGCCATGGAACTTCTGCCATAGATTTTGGGAGGTACGGCCAGAGAGCCTACTCTGTCCTCCAGCGTTTACCCCGCTTGGCTGAGGGATGAGGTGTTCAGGCCCCAAACCCCAGCCACTGTTGGGCTGAGCAAACCCAGTGTCAGTCGCCCCACGGCTGTTACCCCACAGGCTCCACCCGCTGCCTCCGTCCCTTCCGTGCCCCCCAGGCGCCTGGCCCCGGTGGTTAGAAGGTCTACAAGCCTCTCCCCTGGGCGCAGTGTGTGATGTGGTGGCAGGTTTCTCACCCCTGAACCCCCAGCAGCGCCTTCTCTGCCCTGCGCCTGGCCGGCACTCTTGGGAGCAAGTGTGCAGGGCCCACAGCATCACAGAACGAGGTGCATCCCGGAAAAACGGGGAGCCGAAATCCTTTAAAGCGGGTGATCGTGGAAAAAGAAGACCCCTGAGGGGAGAACAAACAAGCAATACGCACAACGGGGAAAAGGCAGCCTCATTTCTGTGTCCCAGATGAAAGGGTTGAGATCCTCCTGCAATGCCTCAGTGACCTGTGACACTTCACCAGTGAATGAAACCCTGTCTCCTTTCCTTTGGGTCGTCAAGGCTGGATGGCAGGTCTCCCTCCCTTCAAAAAGTCTCTCACCTCCATGCACACACACACAAATGCACACACACACACACACAAATACACACATGCACACACACACACACAGTAACAGCCTTGATAACTGAGGACACAAGATGAGGTCACAGGCTTGATTTTAATTTTGACGGTGAACCATTCCTGTGCGTTGACAGCGGGAAAGGAGGAGCCGATGACAGATTGAAGGCTTCCTCTTGTCTGCGCTGCGTCCAAGGTCATTGGCTGCCACCAGCGTTGGCCAAGCGTCTCATCAATCGGGGCTGCAGAGCACACCTGGGGTTCCCGTTCTTCCCCGCGAACCTGGAGGCCAAGGGGTGTGAAGATGGTGGAACCTGTCATTTCTAAAGGACATTTGGAGAACAATGGTGATGCTACTGGGGTGCAAACTAAATGCAATCATCCAAGTGAAATTAGAAACAGAAAACTGGTCCTCTTTTCAGCCTTTGTCCTTCCCGGACACGTTGGGGTGGCTCAGATGCTCCTGTGTCCGTGTCTGGAGACGAACAGCCAGAAGCTAATTATCATCATCCATTCTCTTTGACATGAGAAGCGTGTGGTGGCCAGGGGGTCATGGCAATTTCTCTGTGAAGTGAAAATCCTTAGGAATGACATGGAAGTGTTCACAGGATACTGCCCTCGGCCAGCAATAAAGGCCGCATCGGCTCTCCCAGGCCTGGGTGGGCATTTTATTAGCTGCAAGCAGCGCAGTATCTGCGCCTCGCGGCTCTCAGCTCTGGTCCTTTGCCCGTGAGCCAGCCCAGACCCCGACGCTGCCTTGAATTCCCCGCTGCCTGGAGTGGCCCACGGAAATCACCCTTTCTTCTGCATTGAAGCCCCCACAGCAGGCCAGCCTACCTCCCTGTGCGCTCCCCTCCTGTGGCCCGGCACCCACAGCTGATCTCGCCTCCGTAGCCGGGTCGGTGTCCAGTCTAGCTGGGCATCCAGGAACTTGAAACAGGACTGGGGGAAGCAGAGTCGCTTCAACAGCAACGAGGGCAGGGGAGTGGGGGACATTTTCAACAGCCAGGGGCTGGGAAGCCGCCCTGACTAGGAATTGCTGGGACAGCAGGTGGCTGGGGCTTTTTGAGGGTTCTGGAAAGACAGGTAAACATCAGGAATTGCTCTTTGAACGTTTATTCCAGTGTATGTCTTCCTCCTCCACTTCCTCCTCTTCCTCCACTTCCACCTTCACTCTTCACCTGCAAACAGGTGAGGAAAATGGTTCTCTTAGCTGCCACTGTGTGCATTTGCCCCAGCTGATCCCACCGTTGGCAGAACAGGTGGCTAGAAAGACATTTTAAAATGTTTTTCCGCTCAAAGATAGTTTGCGTTGTGAATTTTTTAAAAGATGGATGAATAGATGCAGCTTCGACATATACGTACAAAATGTTTGTGGCCTTGAGCTTCTTCCCAGTGCTCAACACATCTTTAGCGGCGTGTTAAAGTGTCGACTTCTTTTAAATAGAATAGTGAAGATTAGAGGAACGAGTCTTTCATCAGCCAAGCACCGGAAATTTATTCCTCTAACTACCAGTCTTGTCTGATCTGTGGTCATCTGGTCAAACATAGTTTCACTGCAGTCATTTTTAGGTTTTCACTAACTCTTGAACTCATTAAAAAGTTTTTCAATTACAGTAGACATACCAGATATACCAGATTATATCCGTTTCAGGGGTACACCCCATCCAGATACAAGGCATTGTATAACTTACTAAGTGATCATCCTGATAAATCTAACTTTCCTAACTGGAATTTTTAAGAACAAATCAATAATTCTTAACCACTCGATGCCAATGACTTTCTCCTGCAAAGCCCTTTGATACAAATGCATTGCTCACCCTCATTACAGAGTCGACGGCTGAGCTTGGAAATGCAGCGGCTGACGTGGCCCTGCATGATCACAGTCGCAGAACAAAGAGGCGAAGGTAAAAATCTCAGTAGCCAGGTGGGGTGGGCGCATCGCTGGTTCTGGATACCCCGAGGATCGAAATGGTCAAGTCAGGCCTGTGGTCTCGGGAAATACACAGGTGTGCTCTCCAGGAAAGAATGAGTTGGAGCAATAACACTAAAAACATCTGCTTTAAGGACAGGCCATTGAGTAAGGCTATTCTTAACCAAAAATTATGACTTTGTTTTTCTTGTTTTCGTATAGACTACTGCATTCCACCGAAAGGCTTACCCCCGACTGTAATTAGGTGGTGTTTTACTTGTGTTGGTCATTGAATTCATCATTTAAGTGAACATATTTTGAAAACATCATATTGGGAGTATGTGTGTATACACAGTGGGGAAAAAAGAGGTTGTGGAGAATAGGAACATTTTAAAGATCTTTATTTATTTGTTTTTAGAGAGAGGAGATGGGAAGGCGAAAGAAAGGGAGAGAAACATCCATGGGTGGTTGCCTCTCACATGCCCCCAGCTGGGAACCTGGCCTGCCACCCAGGCATGTGCCCTGACTGGGGATTGAACCCGTGACACTTTGGGTTGCAGTTGCGCACCCAACCCGCTGAGCCACACCAGCCAGGGCCAAGAATGGGAGAATGTTAGAAACACCTGCTCAGAATGATTGGTTCCTGGATGCTGACTCCTTCGGGTCTGTGTAAGCTCCAGACAGCACGTGACACGCAGAACTTGACCCAGTGCCACTCGGAGGCTGGCCACGGCACCTCCAGACAGCCCCAGCCATGCTCTTAGGCTGGCAAGGCCCGGCTGGTCAGTCTGCCTTACGGGAGAGAGAAAGACTTCAGGTGCATTTCTATCTGATGTGAATAGGATCACATTGTCTGCAAGACCACGGGCTGGGTCTGCTACCCTGAGCGGACCCTGTCACCCTCCAAGGCGTTCTGCAACGACTGAGCAGAACCATTCTCTCACACAAATGGAGTTCACCTGCTTTTAGCTCAAGTCCTTTATTTTCCGTGCCCTGCTTTTCCATTTTCTTTTCTCGTGACTCGCTTGGTAGACAAATACACAGCATTTTGCAGTTTATGTCCATTTATCCTGGAGGCCCCCGTCTTTCTTTGACACAAAAGCACTTACTTAACTGTGGGGGTTGCAAGGCTCGCCTGACACTGTTTACATCCTTAATATAAATCCACCGTCTTCACAAAGTGCTCCGAAGATTGCATTTCCAATATAGAAGGAAAGATGGTTCCAAAGACTATACGCACATGCCAAAGTAACTACAAATTACTTTCTTCTTGCTTGAAAACTACTTTCACGGATTAGGTTCATGGTGCAATGCGAGGTCTGGCACAATACATCTTGCATAATAACATTCCTGCGCAGGTGATTCAAATGGCTCTGGAATCAGCAGCCTCCCATTTCCCCTCAATGCCTGGTTTCCAACGCAGACTTATCAGCACTAAGTAGGGAATAAATAAAGCATGCTGTGAGGAAGAGTCTCTTTGAGGTTTATGCTTATGCTAATTTATTTAAATATATACATTAAGACAGGGGCTCTGAAGATTTAAAGGGTTTTGGGAAGTTCTACCTGTAAGACTGTCCCTTGTAGTTAAGAACCAGCTACCGCTGATGTAAATCTTCTTTGTCGGCTTCTTCTGTTTCCGAGAACTTATTTCTCACCTCATGACAGTCGGAATCTCCACGGCACTGTCGGACTTTGTTTCAGACACGTGAGGGTGTGAAGACAGAGCAAAATGACTGCTGGGCTTAGGTTGAGCTTTGTTTGTACAGGGAAGTTTTAGGACGAAAGATGAGGTTACCACATTCGGGCAGTTTGAGTTTTTTGGTGCTTCCGTTTTGCTTTTTCCCCTGAAACCAAGGAAGCTGAGTCAAGAGGGCCAGTGGTACATGATCAACCGCTACTTTATGACCTGTGCTTCTGAGCTTTGGGGGTGGGGGGGAGTTGGGGGGAAGGGGGGCGCCTATTATTCCTTATAAAGCAACAGAGTGGGTGCTGGGGGAGGGGCGGAAGGCCCCTAGTTACGGTTGTGGGGTCGGGGGGCAGGGGGCCCAGCCCACCTTGCAGAATTGGGAACCCGCTTGCAAAGGAAACGCGTGCCATGGCTTCTCCTCAGCCGGATGTGAGAACACGCTTTCAAATCCACTGAAAGTCTGAAATGCTTGGACAGCTGCTGGGAGGCAGGGGGCAACCACAGAAAGGCCGGAAGAGATGCTGTCTTGATACACGCGGAAGCCACTTGCTGCACACCCGGGATACCCCCGAAAGTCTACGCTGCCATGCACACACACGACACACTTATCCGAAAACCATCTGCATACGCTTGGAGAGGAGTTGTGCACGCCAGGGAGCAGCTCACGCCTTTAGCTCACCAGCTGTACAAGTTCTTCCAGGGCACAGCGAGGAGTTTTAACGAAGGAAAGGAGAGGACCCGTTCTGCCTTTGACCGGGCTGTGCGGCTGGCGGGAGGAGGACAGGAGGATGGAGCGTGGGTCCAGGAGGCCGTGTGCGCGGTCCGGCCCAGGGTGACCCCTCCGCGCACCTTGCCGCCGACAAAGCGCTGCGAAGAGCAGGACCTGCAGAACTGGGGTTGGGCGGAGGTGCAGCACGAGGCCGCTGTCAGACAGGTTCGAGGCACGGCGGAAACCTACGTGGAAGGGCGCTGAGGCCATGGAGCCCAGGCATTTCGGAGGCGAGTCTGGGTTGCGTGGCTCTGGGACATGTCAGCCTGCGCAGCTGCGGTCACCGGCTCCGGGAAAGTCACGGGGCAGACGGAGAGGGAGAGGACACAGCAAGAGGAAAACCAGCAACGCTTGCTGTCATAAAATCTAGGGGAGCAGGGAAGCAGGGTCCCATCAACTCGTCCAACCAGAGTGGCGCCCTAAGTAAGGTGAGGATGAAAGTGTTTCCCGTGGGTTAGGCTGGTGACCATGGCGAAGGCATATCCAAAGGAGCCAGACTGGGAGAGGCTCCCCGTTCCTCTTCTCTGCCCAGGGTAAAGGAGGCCCGACGTTGGGTTACAGCCAGGGGTCAGCGTGTGTGGCTGTGGTTTAGGTAAGAACACAAGACTGAATGTCACCATCAAAGGCCACATGCGTCACAAACATGTAAGGGAAGGGGTTGGGAAAAGAGCGAGGGAGGGTCCACTTACAGGAAAGGGGTTGGGACCCAATGTCAACGTTACTGAAATACACGGAATGGACTAGTTCCAGGAGGAATTTCAGCTCATACTATTTCCAAGAACATATTGTCTGCTCTTTATTTCAGTACCATTGAGACTGTTGTCTATACAAATGATGAAAGTATTTTCTTTTTAATGCATCATGAGACACATCCTGTGTTGTACTTGTGTGTGTGTATGTGTGTGTAAAGATACTGCTTCCATATCTTTTCCTTGCATAAGCCTAGAAAAGATATTACTCCACAACAGGTTGTCTTTTTTTCTTCTCAGTTCATTTCTACAGTCTTTGTAAACTTTGCAGTGACTGAGAATTCATTACATTCTTTAAAAATATTATCGTGTCTGTTTTTAATTAAAATTGGTTCATCAGGTGCACAGCATGGAAGTACGCATAATAGGGTCATTTTTCATTCTGGACTTTCGTAAACGTGTGCTTGGTTTTTGCCCTTAATTGCCCACCAGGGCTGATTGCATTTGGCTTATTATTTGTTTGTATTTCATTTCTTTTTCATCCCAAATTGCTATCAGGCACATGAGGCAGATGTGAAATTTTTTTTTCCTATACAATTTAGGCCATAACGTGTTGATGGAAAAGCTTTCAAAGGTTTGGTAATGGCCCTTCTAGTGCATAAGAGACATTCCAATGTTCTGGAAGCATTGTCACCATATTTATTTATTTCATTTACCTGAGAGAAATGCTTCTTTAACATCAATGAGAAAAAGTGTCTGTGAAGAATGGGTCCAACCAACCAGTCCAGACCCTTTAAACACACCATCCCTTGACTCAGAGACTAGTGAAAATACTCCGAAAGACCCATGGGGTGGTGGCAATTCCAGAAAGGACAATTATAGCCTTGTCAGCCTCCCTCGATGCATGTGGGTTTCTCCACTCAATGGGCACCAAGTCCTTGCAGACCCCAGCCTTCATCTTACATATTTTTGTTGTTCATTTCCTGTCTCCATGACAGAGCTGGGCCCGATGACCCCAACCTCCAAACCTCCAGCAGGGGGCCTGGTCTCCGTGTGTGTGTGTGTGTGTGTGTGTGTGTGTGTGTGTGTGTGTGTGTAGGAGTCTTGAGATTCAGCAGAGCCATCTTGGTATCTTTGGTGCGCTGCTTTCTTTCTGCACAGGGTCCATTTCAGACCTTCTCCTCTTCCATTAAGTGGCCTAACCTCCCAGTTGACAGAGAAAACTGCCCCCTGTGACTCCCGCTGGCCTGGCCTCTGCCTCCCGGTCCTGCGCCAGGGCCGTGCCACCATCTGCTTCCCCCTTTTCCTCCAGGGATGGTTCCGTCCGTGGGTCCCTCTGTCTCCTGCGTGCTCAGCCTCTAGCTCTCTCCCCACCTCTGCCAGACCAGCCTGGGGGAGAGACACCTGCAGGAGCAGCTCCAAGCGTTCTGATGGTTCTGGAATGGTCTCTGGCAGACAGAGGCAGGGGGCAATCTTCCACGAGGCTCGGGAACCGGGCAGGGTCGGCAGGGGTCTTGGGACTTGCCCCTGAGTCCCAGTGTGTGCGCCTGGAAGGATTCAGGATACGCCAGCCTGCGGCCCGGACACTCACTCCCTTCCCAGCACCCACCATCTCCGTGGTTCCTCTCAGTTCCTGCTTAAAAAGAAAAACAGAAATGACAGCCGGGGGCATTTCAGAGACCAGAGCCTTGGAGACTCAGGACGGGAGGGAATGAGGGGGTCGTTCTCCTGCCTGTGGGTGCTTAGGAACAGCTGAGCCAGGGAAAGATTAGCAAAGCTCGTGAGGAGGTTCAGATCGATGCCAAGTGGGATCGGAGATTCGCAAACCAGCCCGATCCCCTCCGTGGTGAGCCAGCCTCTGGGGCTTCTCCGTCTTGCATAGCTCACCTCTGAAACATGGGAGTAAAAATCAGTGAAAACCTACTTACCGGAATTCAATGAGCGTAATTAAATTAGACTTCTCTTCTTCCGAATTCAGCTCCGGGCGGCTGGTGTGAAAAGGAAAAACGGGCTCCTTCAGAAGGAAAGGCTTCAAGTCCGCCGACGTAGGAACCCTTCCCGCTCCAGGATGACGCTGTCAACGCGCAGCTTGGTTCCCGGTCAG